>JACDRP010000311.1:0-69057 GCA_013841185.1 Hycleus phaleratus
TAATCATCGATATCTCGCGTGTTTGATGGGATATTGCAATGTACTAAACGGTATTAAAAAGAGCATTTCAAGGAGGATTTATAGGCGTTTTTGTTTCGGAAAATGCTGATTGAATTTTGAGTTATAGAGGAAAGTTTTGAAGTACGTTTTTCTTAATTTTTTCCACATTTTCTTCTACAATTTGACAAATATTATCACTTTTCCAATGATTTTCCCACTGTATAAAACAAATTGAAAGCGCTTTCCTGTCAGAAATTTTCCGATAAGCTTGTTAGTTTTCTAGAAAATTGACGAAAAGTCGATAATTTAACTTCTGTACCTGTCAGATCAATTTTTGTTTCTATTTCTATTTCCACTGTTGTTCTCTTTCCGTTAAATTGTATTTAAAAGATCTGTTTCCGATTCTGTTTCTGTTATGGCATTTCGATACTACAAAACAGCAGTCTACATTTTCTATTTGTCCAACTTTCTGCAGGTTTCAATGACTTTCAGCATCAATTTTAAATCAAGAAATTCAACAAATCACCAAATTGTTTGCTGATTAATTAATTGTAGGTTAATCAGCAAGAACTTTTAATTGAATTGATTAAAAGCTGTTGATTTTTGTCAAAATCCACCAAAATAGACATTGAAGAGTATCTAGAAGTAATTAATTTATCACAAACTTTTTTTACGATATCTATTAAAAAATTATAGACGATTAACTGCGTACTTTTATAAGAGACCAATCAATAAAAATCTGTCCGTCATTAGAACAACAACGGACATTAAAATTGAACGTTTTCGACAATAATAACAACAAGTAATATTGACGAAAATTTAATCAACACTGAAGTAAAATCAAATCTCACAATCAATTATTTGTCAGGTAATTAAATTGTAATTAACGATCAGTTTTTTTTTTTAATGAGGTGTTTTGCTTCTCGCTCTCCCTCTCTGTGTTGTTTTTCGTTTTCGTTGTCGACAATCTTAATTAATAATTCAGTTTTAATCCATGCCCGGATGCAAATGTTCTTAAGTTAAAATCAAAATTATCCGGGATAATACGTGAAAATTATAATAAAGAAAATTATATATGTACAGAAAGCGAATAAAGTGGAGGAGACAGCGAGTTGTTGAGGGAGTTGAGAAACTTTAATAATTGGAAACCTTCTCAGCATACATACAGCAGTTATAATAATAATGATGATGATGATAATGATAACAACAAAACATAATCTAAATTTTATTTGTAGAATATCTGCAATTCGAGTACACACACTATAACAAATAGATGGCAGTTTTCATGAGATAAATATAGAAAGTTTTCAAGATTTCCCCAAAAACTGTTAATTAAGTTAACCGAAAAATTACCAAAACTTCTAAATTTACCATGGCTTTCAAGTAAACGAATCCTAAATGGATTTTCTACTCGTTTTTCCCACCAATATCGAATAGAAAATTTTTAATTCTGTTAGAATTTTCTATAATTTTCCACAAAATCAATTGATATCAATACAAAACTATTTTTGTTGGCAATATTAAATTTACATGCAATCTACTTCTATACGGTTTTAATTCTCTCAGTCATTTGAACAGGCTGTCGAAGGGTTGCCCGTTCTATTATTTTATTTGAATAATAAATGATACGTGACTTTAATATTGCTTTGATGATGAACGGACATGAAAACTGTTGTAAATTACACAAGGCTTGCGCATATGACGGACAATCAATCCAATTTATTCGATATTAAACACCATCAAATATTTATTTTTTCTCTATTGGAGGAATTTCAGTAAAAATCTTAAAGTATAAGTCAACAATTTCAGCGATAATTGACACGAAGTCTTGCGTTTCATGGGCCTCCAAAAGGCAACATTTCGATGGAAATGTATCGATTTAGACACCGTCAGGGAAGGATTTTAACTCTGGATTTCGAGACAAAAATAATGCCATGGGCATCAGAAAGGTAATATTCTTATAATTTATCGATTTAGACAACTTTGGTGGTTTTTGGGTAGAATTTTCGAGTTTGTCTCGATTTGTGTCACAAAAGGAGGAAGATTTTGTTGAACAGTTTTTTTTTTCGTAAATTTTACTGTTGGGTTGTCCGAAAAGGTCACAGAAGTGCCATCGTCTTGTCCAAACGTCTATTTTGACTGTACTGGAGAAATTTCAGCAAAAATTTGAAAGACCAACTCAGCAGTTTCAGTACAGAGTCTTTAGTTTCATGAGCCTCGAAAAGGTAACATTTCGGGGTAATTCGTAGGAAGAATTTTCGAGTTTGAGTCTCGATTTTGCTTTGCGAAAAAGAATAAGGCTGCTATATATTTTCGTTTATTTTGCTGTTGAGTTGTCAATTAGGTCCTTTTAACAATATCAGAGTCAAAGAATATCTCATTTATTCAACAGAGCCATCGTTTTCAAATATTTATTTTTCTCTTTTTTGGGATCTCTTTAAATTATTTAAGGAGTAACTCAGGAGTTTCAGAATTTTTCGTTTTTATGGACCTCTGATTTCGATGATAATTATCGATTTGAGGGGCTTTTGGGATAAATTTTCTAGTTTGAGTCTTGATTTTGAATTGCAAATAATATCTTCCAATTTTTAAAGGCTTTTTTCTTGTTAGGTGTCTTGCTAATTTCAGAATCTGAAGAATTGAAGTTTCAAAAATTGTCTATTTATTTCAGCAATAATTTTAAAGAACGCAGAAGTTTTTTTGGTTTTAAATGGGCCTCTGAAAGGTGACATTTTGATAATAATTATCGATTCAGATAATTTGAGAGGCTTTTAGGATGAATTTTCGAGTGTGAGTATTGATTATGAGTTGCAATTTTAAGGGTTTGTTTGTCAAAGAATTAAAGCCTCCAAAATTGCAATACAAAAGGCATCGTTTTTCAAATATTCAATTTTCTACACAGGAGGAATTTCAGCAATAATTGTCATGAAGCCTTTCGTTTTCATGGGCCCCCAAAGGTAATATTTCTATAACAATACATCGATTTAGACAATTTTATTGGCTTTTGGGGAGAATTTTCGATTTTGAGTAGCAAAAAGAATGATATTTTGATGAGTTCTTGTTGTTAACAATACTAAGTGAAATTTCAAAAATTGTCTTTCAATCAATCAAAAACAGGTGATTTTCTAGAGATATTTGCATGGATAAAACTGCACTTGAATCATTAAATATGGAGGCCGATTGGTGATAATCGCCGGGGGCCCATCCAGTTCCCGATGCGACCCTGCATGCATCTCCTAAATATTTATCGAATTTTCCTCACTTGACTAGATAACAGATATCAAGTGGTTGAATACATACACTACTCGTTCAACGTTATACATAGAATGCTGACGATTTATAGAAAGAAAAAAATTGACTTACGTCGCTATCCATTTTATATCTTATCAGGTTTTCGATGCTTAGAATTGCGCGTCAACATGTCTAGTCCTGTTAGCCATCAATTTATAATTTGATTTATTGTGAAATTTGTTGAAATCCACTGAAATTTCGACAATGATAGAGGAAAAAAGGCTACAGTATGGGATTATTTATGAAAATCCCCCTTTCTGGGGTTAGTCAAAGGGTTAATATGTTATATAGGTACATATGTGTGTATCTGCAAATGGTTACTGTGCACAAACGGTATGCTTTGATCACAAAGCCGCTAATTATCTAGGCACATGAAACGGTTGTATTAGATAGGACTTGGATATCTGCTACTAATTAATTGCTAGAACTATTTAACATGTACGATAAACAAAGATAGATATGTGTATATTAATTCTGTTGTAATTGTATAGATCGTATGTACATGCATACTATAATTTTGTCGTTTCGAAAAAAAATTGTAGCTCAAAGCCCATAACGCATACACACACCTGCATAGCTAGTTTAGCTCTTCTCTTCGCTCAGTTTCCAGTTTAAGAGTCAATTAACATACTCCCTGATGTTTGTTAGACGCGAATGAGAACCATTAATATGAAAATAACATATGTAGAGGCAAGATATCCGACATATTTCTCTCTCATTTTCCTCAGCTTTTTTTTAAACGTCCTCCTCTCTTTATTTCCATCTATCTTTACTATTCTTTTCGTTTCACTAAATCAATTTTCTTAAGACTTATTAATGTGTTCAGGAGTGATTGATGATGCTTGGTATTTATTGGAGATTGTGGAGATTTCACGACATAGATTCCAGTTTCTTGTATACAACCATTGATGTTGATGATGATATTGATGATGGCTGTTTAAGGAATTACAAACAATTTACAATTTAAAAAACAAGGAACTATTGATAACAAAGCGAGGCACTTTGAGGGATTTGTGGTTTGATCGGTGCATTTATCGATTGTTATTGTGATATTCATGGGGCAAATTTGCGCATTGTTTAATTCATTGCAGATTATCAAAGCCGATCACTGGAACGGTGCGTGTTAGATTGACCAATATTCAGGAAAAATCGCTCCTTTGTCATCGTAAACACTTGGAGGTTCCCTTTAGGATATCCATAAATTTTATTGTATTTCTATTTATTGATCTAAAACTCGCTGTTTTTGTGCCTAAAAAACCCAATCTTTATGCATGAAGTTTTCAGTTTTTTGTCGTCTCAACGATGTCGTAAAGTCCGTTGAAAAAGTGTTAAATTTCCCAACACTATCATTGATCAAAATTGTCGCTTTTAACAGTTGCGCAATATCAAAATTTTGGGATATTTTTGCCACTATTCGATAGGATTGTAGCAAATCGGCGGATCATTGGTTGAAAGTTGAAAAATTTTTAAAATCGAGCATCATCGCTCACTCAGTCGACATGCTAATGCCCGACAAGTTTAAAACGATTCACAAGCGCCTGCCAACGCCTGTTTTCGAACAGATTTGTCAGGTTGAATCAAGTCGAATCAAGTTTCTCATTCTGATGACAATTGCGAATTGTCGCCAATAATAACAAGGAAGATCTCGACAGGAGCGCTAAAGAAATGCATCAATTTCGAAATAGAATTGTTGCTATTAATCATATTTTCGTCATTAATGCAACAATTGATGAATTTTCACAGTACGCACACCTAGTTAAGAAGGAAATCTTAATAATAATAACTTTCCCGCGTTCGTATAAACAGTCTCATGGCCAATATTGACGACGACAACAACAGAAACATTTTGAATTATTGTACAACATTTATAGCCATCTTTGTTTATTAATATTGATAGGATACAGATGGGGAATTGTTTACATTTTGTATATTGTTTGACTGTTTAATATGCAGTCACTAAACCGAGTTGGTTTTCACAATTCATACACCGCAATGGCATTGGAATTATTCACGAGAAAATCGACAAGAAAACCGCCCTTTCTACCAACAATTTCATCCATCAAACTTGGGGGAAAAACGTTCACAATTTAAAGATAGATGATTGTAATTTTTGTAATGTTCGATATTTATTGCTCTTTAAAATGGGTAATTTTTTCCAGGTTAGTGACTCGGTGTAATTGTGGAAAAAGTCAATTTCGTGATTAGTGCGTCATTTCCTCTATTGGCAGATTGAATCGTGGGCGTTCTCTAACTGTATTCTCTTCAACTAGAATGATTAAGTTTTGAAACGATTTTAAACGTGATGTCCAAATCTTTTAAATCGTAATAATTGTATAGCGAAACAAACAACCAGAAAATTTCGAATTCTGATTAATGAATCATCTTCCAGATAACTTACTAATTTCACACTTTCTGCACGTTTTATTTCGACGAACAAATCTAATCTTCATTTAGTTTTATTATTGACCTGTTGTAAACGATAAACAATATGATGAAATATTGTGTGTTTATTATAAATATCTCGTTGAGGAGGTCGTTGAATCTCAATAATTCGCCGTCAAAAATTACTTATTTGACGAATCATGAAAACCATAATCGTAAATCTGATAAAAACCGATCGCTTATTCCTGTCACGAATTTGGAATCTATTGGAACTGATTCAAGTCTCCATCGCACAGACCTTGAATTCGTTGAAAAAGCCAGAAATCGGGAAATAATGGAAATTCGAAACAATACAAAAACGTAATTTTTTATTAGAAACTCACGCCATCCATCTCGCACGCCGTTGAACGGTTGTCGAGCCCGCCTGGGGCACCTTCCGGAGTCTTCCCGGCGTCTAATCGCCGGCGTCTAACGGCAAATCTGTCGTTAATTTCGATACACGAAATCCGTTTCATAAAGTTGTGAAAGTTGAATTTGTAGTTTGATTCTACATAGTTTTATATAAGAAAAAAATTGGAATTTTGACCTGATTCTTTTTCGGTAATTATGCGGCTTCACTCCACAGTAAAGCCATAGTTCTCGAACGTTTCCTATTAAATTTTCTTCAATTCGATGTAGAAGAAACTAGTTAATAATAATGATATTAAATTTATTATTCAGATTGCTTTTCCTTATAAAACGATTAAAATTGACCGCAATTAACCTTTTTTTTTTTCTTCCAATTATTGCACAGATGAGTATCCTAAATCTTATCGACTCTACTACATCCTTTCCCACATTTTTTTTAATAAAAGATATATCGACGCAATTAAGCCTTGTTTTTCGATTATTTATTTATTCAACGTCTGGAAATCCAGTAAAATGATAAGTTATCATTAATTAGTCATCAAATTTAACCAAAATTTTACAGGATTAGTCGCAAATTCATTTGATTTTGTTGGAAGAAAAACATTCCGATAAGAATCACGAAAAAAAAATTGGAATTGTAGTAAACAGACTGTAAATTGTTTTTCTTTAAATAAAACAAAAGTCTAATTTAAATTCTAATTGTGCTCCTCGAATTTTGTCAAAATCTCCCATCTTTATGGTTAACAAAAATAATAAAAGAATTTTATAGTTGAAACTAAGATGGTAATCAATTAGAGGTCTATGTTCGTCTTATTTTGTTGAAATTGTCGAGTCATTCGATTCGATTGATCAGATTTTCAAGATCGCTAGTTTCCAATTTGTGCAAATTTCGCACAAAATATTTAGCGATTTTTAACATTTAATAATTAAACTTTCCAATTCAAATAATAAAGCGACTTTTTATACAATTCTCAATTTCTGTTGCTTTATTTTATTTGTATTGTGATTATTCGATTTGTAAATTGAATTATAATAATTTCATTTGTATGCAATTTAATTTATAGCATATTGTTGTGATGTAATCAGTTTTCTACCATCATTACGGTTTAATTGATGCAAATTGCGAAACTGTTGTTGCTCATTTCCATAGTTTTTTCGATTTCATATATTATTAATGTATTTCTTTAGTTTTCCTTTAATTAATTCCAAGATTGACAGTTGGATAATACACGTCCAAGTCCATTATCTAGAGTTGTGTAAGTTGTCTTTGAATTCAGCCATAATTGGCCGATTTGGCTCTCCAAAGGGGCCCTAAATCGGCCCTTCTTCGGCACGAAACGCCTGGAAACCGGGCCTGTCGAGTGTAAAAATAATCAGACCGTAACCTGACGTAACATTTTCACTTTGGCAAAGGTCAGGAGGTGTATGTGTGTGTGTGTGTATATCTGTACGAGCATTATGTTAATACACACATATATTTACATACTCTACAAACATGAAAAAAATATTTACTTGACGAATTAAAATATTGTTTAAATATTATATTACCGTAAATATCGGCAAGTTCATCGCCTAGAGAATCGCACGAGAATTGGGAAAAAAATCGGTTGTGTAGATAGTGGCGCAAAATCGATATTTCGGTTTTTTTCTTCGTAATGTTTACGAAATTATTTATTTATAAAAGCTATTGGCGAACGTAAAATTTCGACTTTAGAATATCGCCTTGTTTTTATTATTGGCAATTTTTATAATAAAATTTCGATTATCAAAACAGAGATAGAAATAACGGATATTGTTGTTGATAAAATAACGACGCAAATATAAATGTTATTGGATTATAATGGAGTTGAGGTAGGTAATGGTGGCATTCTTGATTTATCGGGTTTTTTTCGAAAAAATTTCGAAATTGTTTTATCCAAAATTTTAAGAAATCGCATGTTTTCTTATAAAGTTTTGTAAATATTTACAAGAGTTTTGCGCTATTTCTCCAACACGTGTCTGTTTTTTTTCCGTGTTGTTAAGACAAATTTGAATTTGTATTAATAACAATAATAGTGAAAAGTTGGTTTAATGGAATAGAGGTCGACGTCTTCATATTGTGGTTTCATCAAGTAAATACAGTGGAAACGATAAGCCCATTTATTACTATTTTTTTAATCGTTTTTTAATGTTAAAATAACTGAAGGTAATTTATAAATTGATTATAACGTTAGAAAAATCGATTTAAGGACGAAATAATGACGATTTAATGGATTTCGCCAAAAACTAGAGTAGAAATAGAGAGTACGGACGCAATACGCGAATGCCACCCTTGAAATTGATTTCTAGAGTGTAACGTTAGCCAGGACAAAATTGAGGATAATGACAACACACACATATCAACAAGCATTTTGTCGAAGAGCTTTTTTCATGGCGGACTTAACAAATCGTTTAAACATTTATAAAAGAATATGTTGACGTTTTATTTACATTTGTTTGTTTACCCCCTCTAGTGTGGGTTGTATAGTATAGAGACGAACAGGGATGGTTTCACCCCTGTTGTCGACAACAAGATGAGGACTAGGAAAAAACACACTATAGAGGAAAAACTTGAGAAATCGACTTAGTTCAAATGTAGCATCGTTAAGTTGACAAATTATGATAGGGGGATGGAATGGATGTTCGGAAAACACGAGCTCTTTCAAATTTGGCTTTTCTACAACTATTCACAACATTCTAGACGATTAAAACGAAAAATCCTAATTCTAATAGATACACCTGTTTGATTTATTATTAATTAGACTCAAATTGTTTTTTTTTTTTTGTTGATAAAGGTGGTCGCGACCGATTACTTATTTCAGGATGTTACATCATATCCGTTTTGGTCGAGATAACGTTTACACAAACTGACAATTTCTCGTCAATTTAATAAATTGTAGAATTTATTGAATCTAATTAGATTCGAATTGTAAAATAACGAAAATAATTTTAATTAGAATCGCAACAATTTGTGCGTATTTATAAAATGCCATCAACGTAAACGGAAAAGAATGAAATTCAAGGATTGTGTTGAGGATTACAGGAAGTTTTATTGATCCTAGTTTCAATAAAAATTCGCTCCATGCCATCCTTATTGTAATTATTTATAAATATTCAAGGATAATTGGCCATATTTGTTGTTTCATTTGCATTTCTATTTTGGTCCTTCTTGCCAGTTAGCCTTGGTGCACAATTTCTGTTGTTATTAATAGAGAATTTTCGTCTTTTATCCATCACTATCTCGCTCTAATTTTGTTGTACTTTTAATTTATGATTTTCCATAATAAATTGTAATATTTTTCGAAATGATTCACCCAATTGCGTCGTTAAATAAATTGTTAAATTTCTATAAACTAGCGGGTTGTAACTTGTTTATGTGGTAAAAACATGTCATTGAACTTGATAGTAGCTTTTGATAATACTATTCGCAGAATTATTAAACGCATATTTATCGTATAATTATTCTATTAAAGATTAATTTCCAACGCAATGGATTATCTTGAAGGATAATTATAACTGTTGGTTTTGATTTTGTTTTTTTTTGTGGAAAAAACCGTAGAAAAGAAAAATGATTAAAGAAATTTTCCTCTATTTTTCGTGTAGACGAATTTTTTGCTCGTGTATTGGGATGGTGGAATTTTGGCAAATCGCCGGCACTGCCATTTTTCGTACCTGGTGAAAATAACGAGGATAATGACACCATTTTCTTAAAACTTGTCCATTGAACTAGCTTATGTATGTTTTTATATTATTTTTGGGCCCAATTTGGAACAGTCTAAAATCGAAACAACGGACCAAGTTTCATTCTATAACCAACACAACTCGCATATACAAATCCAAGAATAGATCATTCCAATTTTATAGCATTTCACCACCACCCCACTACCCCTTCAATCTGTATGAGTTGTTTGGTATTATTAACATATTATTAGCACATTTACCGCTTTATATTCGCATTGATTAATTATGAAACTTTACAGTTTGCTGGTGAATAAAAAAACCGAGAAACCTTGGACAATTCGATTCAAAACAATCGAAATTTATTAATTATCAAAATTTAAAACAGCGAACCGTCTTGTAAAGTGATTAGCCCGAAAATACGGGATTAGATTGAGTTATAAAAACCCAAAGAGGACTCTCATTATTTAGATTTATCGCACGTAATTGTCTACATGGACGCTAACCCTTCACTCCGAAAGCAGTTATAAAATATTCAAACTGTATTCATTCTCCTACCCCTGTTTGCAATTAACGAAAACTCTTGTTGCTTATCAAATTCAACTAAACTTCTTTAATAATTTCTTGAACATAGTAGGAGGAATCAAAACGATGAAAAAAGTAACGAATTAAAATCGTAAAGATGATTTATTCGACACGTTTCTATAAATCTCTGAATAATTCTAATTTGTTATGGATGGTCAAATAAATGTTTCGTGCTTGAACGCGTCTTATACTATAATCTAAAAACTAGAAAAAAAGCCGAGAAAGACTTATTGATTCATAAATTTTCGATAAAAGAAATTTATTTAACGAAACTAAAACAGTCATGCTTCCTGAAAAATTTCGAAATATTAGGCGATTTTCATGTGCGCACTAGTGTTGTTATTTTTTCGCTATGCGATATTTATCTATAACTGATTTATGTGCCATTAATTAATAAGTATGTGGATATCTGATAAAATTGAACAAACAGAAGTGGCCTTAATTAGTTACAACCCAATAGGCCTCCCTATATTGTTTATGACAATTTATTTATTTTTATTATTCTTTTTACATACGATAACAAAATGTTTTTTTTTCCTGTAGAGATAATATCAGATTTGATAGGGATTTGTGTGGATTTTTTCAGTGTTGCTTCTGTAATTTTGCCAAGTTTCTAAGACCTCCAGATTTCTGTTTGGTCCGGGGCAAAAATAATATATAAGAATAAAATGCAAAAATCGACCTTTAACACAAAATTCAAACCAATTTATTAAAATCCCGGAAATGGGACGAATTCTTCAAATCGTCGAGATGCTGTAAATCAATCGGTAATTTTCGAAAATTTAATTAATTTCGAATTTTGAAATAGAGACACATTGTCTAGATCTGTTAAATCTATTATCTTATCAACTAGTTCTATTAATATTTCTGACATTCATCACTGATAAGAGGTAATGAGGCCCGGTTTCTAGCGAGTTTCAGCATTAAAAATTTCAACACTCACTCTTATTTCGGTCAAATTTCCCCGATAAGTGGAGTTATAATTGTCGGTTGATTGATTCATGAGATGTTTCTAGATTGGCAAATGTATCGGAGAACACCCAGTTGTTGAAAAAAGTGGTTTTACTGACATATAAACAACTGTAATAATACAAACGTACACAAATAGTTCTAATACGTCTTCATAGAGTCGTTATTCTCAACACCTACGTTTGTGAAAGAAAGTCCTCGATTTAGTTGAACACTTTTAAAACCGTTTTTTCTTCGTCGATTTCTTTTTATCCTGCCATCCGTTCAGATATACAGTAAGCAGACTATTCGCAATTTTACTATAGCTATATCTTCTTTTCGAAATCGGCCGTAAACTTTAAAGGAATTTTTCAAATAAAAACCACATAAAATTTTCATCATAACATTGAAGTAGTCGAATAATCGTTACATTTATCTCCATCATTCCGCTTTTTCTTGTAAAGAAAACTCAATTATCCTGATAACTAAAATGATTTCACAAATAAAATATAGAGACAGGGGATATACAGATAGAGTAATTGTGAAATTTCCCAAATGTAAATTCATCTCGAAACTTTTACCAGGAATTTTTTGAAAAGTGAAAAATTTATTACAAGTTATTCGTACACATTCAAGGACGATTCTGTTGGATTTATTGCGTTCTAGTGAACAACTCGTTTCGGACTTATTTTTAGGTAATTTATTGTTGATTGTAGCCCCAGTTGGGAGATGAAAATATTTGGGGAATTAACGATTTCGTGATTATTTCACAAATAATTTCGATTGAAAACCACCAAGTACAAAGTACTAGTGCATTTGTCTGTTATTATAGCTTTCGGTTGTAGTCATTAAGACGAGATTTCTGCAATCGCACCCACGTCCGCGACAAAAATCGACTCAAATTGATTATAATATCGACGCTATCGTCGGATTTAAACACGGAAAAACTGCCACCAAGGTTGTACGATTCAATAAAATAGTTATCGTAATGGGGGACACGTGTCGTTGTCGAAAATTCCACCAACTAGGAAATTTCCCCGTCTTTATCACAAATATTAATCGAATTAATTTGATTCTTTCGATAGAAATGAATTTGTATAATTGCGCATTTCTGCGATAAGATATTGGTAGTTTTGGTGTTTGTATAATAACGAGGCCGCAACCGTGTGCCCCAGGTCAGTAACAATACGCCTACACTCAATACGGACCTGGACGCTGGCCAAGCTTTTATTAAAACAACACTCGACTATATCGAATGGTAGGGGATTATTTAGATTTTTTTTTATAAATCCAACATTCTCCCCAGTCATTCCAATTACGTCGTCAATTGATAATTGTAGATATTTGAAAAGTAAACAGTATTGATGATGGCCTTCTTGCTGGGTATTTATAGAAATTTTCATTTTTATTAGTAGAGAATCGTTCTTCTTCTACCTTATACACAACACACCATTTTAGAGTCTTGTAGGATTTTAATGATGGCCATATTTCTTGTTACCAGGTCAGGACTTGTTCAGAAACATGTGACTAACTACTGATAAATAGAAATTTCGTTCTCTATTATTATTTTTAATAATATCGATAATAATAATACAAAATGCGTATTTGTTTTTTTATAAAACAAAATTGCTCGTAGAATTTTATCGTTATCGTCTATAACAAAAAAAAATCAAAAAGATTATCAAAGTAACAAGCATCCTGACCTAAACAATATTTTTTATCTTTACCACTTGTTAATTAAAATTTTTGTTGTCTATCCATGTCGTTTTCTTATTAATAATAATTGATAATTATTGGATATTATCGTAATAATTGTATGTTCATTTCAATTTTTTTCCGTTCTTTATACAAGTTGGAGAGAGGCGACATTACCAATTTATAGCCTTGACGTTTTGACTGCAACATGTGAAGTGTTCTTTAATCTGACAGAAGCGGTAGAGCAAATAAGATAATTGAAAATATGTGTTGGCATAGCCTCAAGGTCGAGGGATGTTATTTATCCCAACTTGACTCCTCAACTGGTCGAGGTGGATGATTTTTTCTACCCCCGAATCGGCCGTTATTCTGTTTGTAATTGGTGAGATTTTGAAGAGTTGTTTTTTCTATTGCGTTCACAATAATCCATTATGTTTTGGTTTTTTCCATACGAATAGGTTAATTAATGAATATTTGATGAATTGTTGGGATTTGAGGAAAATAAAATAAAATTATAAACACGTATAGGGAAGAGTTGTTGAACAATGAACAATGGTTTTTGATTTAAATTTGATAACGTATTTGTTTTTCTATACATTTACAAATAACGGCATCGTGTTAGGACAAGTTGTTGATTAATTTTTTTTGCACTAAACAACAATAAACAATACACAAATTGAATTTAAATGGTATTTAATTAAGGTCAGCGGTTATCGATAAACTTATGTACGCACACATTTGGACACCAAATTTGACTCTAATTTTGCGCCAACCTTGTTCTTTATTTATTTTTAGTGGAAATAAATGGCTTAAAATATTGTAGAATTGAATTTGTAAAATCGAACAGATATAATAACAATAATTTCGATTCTTTTGTTGGTGAAATACGTCTATTGTCTGGGGAATTTTCAGACAAATTCTGGTCGGTTTTTGTATTTAACAGATGTTGAAAATATCAAATTGCTGGAAGGTTCCCGGCCGGATCTTATTCCAACAGGTCATTTCCTACACACAAGTTGTATCGAAGAATTATCAATTTTTCAGGTATTTTTCAACGTAATTTTGTCAAAAATTCCAAGATTAGAGGGTCTGTTTGTTGTTAAAGTATATGGTGCAGTTTTTCAGAATTGCAGATGTTATGCATTTGTCAGTGCCATCGAGTCGGATCCGTTATAACCAGAAAATGAAAAAGCTACATCTCTCGAAATAAACAGTTCAATTTTTCAAGCTTTTTCCACGGTTTTGTTTTTTGTTTGTTTCTGGTTGCAATCCTATGATATGTTGTTGTATTATATTGTGGTGGTATAAGAGAAATGTCATCTCCTTTCCTTATATTTAATTCAATTCAATCTCGTTAGTGGATTAATAAAGCGTCTGCGAGATGTGGCGCATGCAAATGCAATTGTTGACAACAACGACGGTGATGATGACAATGACGACAACGAGAATACGATGACGGTAACAACAACGATGTTGCTGTATTGCCATTCATCCCCATTCCTCCTTTAAACTTTTGACAGTAATTAAACACTAGATGTGTACGAAATTGACTGTACACGGAACAGTAATTCAGCTAATTGTACACAATTATCTCGAAGAGAACAAGTCGAAGAAGTAGAAGAAGAATACGAGAATTGAAGGAACGTACACAAATACAGCACCAATTCCTAGTTGAAGCTTGAACAATTAAGTTCAACAATACAATGAGTTTTAGAGAGTTGAACGAGACAAATAGAGAATTGGAGGCGTACTTTTGTATACTCCTTTGGGAACTTGGTGTCGGCATGCTGCCGCCACTACCACCAACTCGCGGATACGACCTAAAACCGTTAAATTTTAATAGAGTTTCCGCTCGAAGCCGAGGTTTTAATAAACATAAAACACATCCAGTTTCACAGTGTCTATATGTATTTCTATCTCGGTTTGTTGGATTTAATAAGGTCGTTTTTAGAATATTCAACAGTCGTATGGACGGCATGTTCTAATGCATCCGTTTAATCGGAGAGCTTTCCCGACGATAACTGCCCAAATACTTGATGATTAAATGAAATTATAAATGCACCGTAAATAATTATTTTGAATAAAATTAAATAAAAACACATGATTGTGTATAAATAGGATTTTGGCTTGGATTTGGTGACAAATTTTTACCGAAGCTATTTTGAAATAAATGGGATTTCGTCTTTTATAACAATTATTTTCGCATTATTACATATCTAATTTTTTATATTTTTAATCGATCGGAATCTCATTAGGTTGTAATAATAATATTCGCGATTAGATGCTTTTATTAAGGAAGTCCTGGCATTTTTGATTAATTGTCCCCGATGAATGTTGTCGGTATGTTCTTCAATACTGATTGTTGGCTAGTAAATATTTATCAATTAGTTTAATTGATTTCTATAAGTAATTAGTGCTGTCAATGTCGGCTAAACAACCGTAAAAAAGTCGATTACAAGATCAACTCTGACCACTATTCGTACAATTATCTACAATTCTAGAGAATATTGTGAATTTAATCTATTGTAGAATTGAAATAATCATCTGTGACTGTATCATAATCATCAAAATAGTAGGAAAAAACACGAATTTCTTGGAGGAGTCCAATTAAGCCGGCTAGTAGCAATATAAATAATTGCCATTTCAAGTGCACGTGTATGTATATCTAACCAGTAGCTGGCCAAGAGTATAAACTAACGGTTGATGGTTGAGATGCAGGTGCAGGCCAGCCTTTACGTCGCCAAGTCGTCTCTAATCCAGGCCAGGACCGGTTCGATCCGTGACAGTAGCCCACCAAATAATAACAACAATAACAGAAGATGAGATGAGAAAAGGAACGTACATTTCACCAGATGATTGGATTTATTACCGTAACTAATAAAGTTGTAAACAGGAAGATGATCAGTGTGTTGATAAAATTGAACGAAATATTGTTAGGTGTATGGGTATATGTTATTATTTTCATATCTGTTGTGGGGACCGTTATAAAGCGCCCGTACTCGGTTATTTATGGACGAAATCTGTTTGTAAATTACGGCATAGTGGTCCATTCGATTGTCTTGTTTTTTTCATCGGTGCCTCATTTCTTTTTCTGTCTTTATCTTGTTTTCTGGTCGCTGACATGCAACAGGAGTGTATACGGTTACGATTAATCGCAACTTAACTTTTATCTCTACTCACATATACAAATCACTTTAACAATTTCTTACAACGAATTTCAAACAATTTCACATTCGATTAATCCTTCAACGTTATAAAATTGTTTTATTATATGTTTTAATAGGTAAATATTGCTACTATATTAGTTAAAATGGGAGAAACTAGAGTCAACTTGTAGGTTTTACGGTCGGACCGTGCTGCCGATCATTAATCCCAGAACGCACCATCGGTTGAGTAATTCTGGATGCTTTTATCCGGAACGGCGTTAAAACATTAAACAACCAGTAACGGTTTTTCAACTTGAATTATCGATATCATTCCGAATTACTATAAAACATTTTTAACAGAAAATGGCCATAATTCCATAAATAAATAAATAACCTCGAACGTATAAAAGTCAGTGGACTACGATGTAAATATTTCAATCTAAATGTATATTTTTCATTTTTGACTAACCGTGAAAATCCCAGGAATTCATTTTCGGACAAAACGACAATGCGCCAAATATTAAAAACAAACATTTCGTATATGTGTGGGTAACCTTTTGATGTCGCCTACAAGCGACATATTTTTAATATGCACCGGAGCGGGTGCAACGATTTACTTGCCTCCTGGCAAACGTACAAATCCACCACTATATATTACCACCACTAGCGCCGATTTTCACAGTTTATACACATACACATTTATATATCTGGATATGTACAAGTAGAAGGATAGATACATATGCGAAAGTGTTTGAACTTTGCGATAATGTGTTTACCGACTAAAATTGCAAACGGTTGTCGGTATTTATAGAGCGCCGGAAATGCATCCATCCGGACGATGACTGCGATTTTTTCGATCAAACAATCGACAAAATCATCCCCCTCAATTCTCAGATGAATGACAACGGAACGGTTGCAATTCTATTAATTACAACTACCTTTAAAACCGGTCACTATAATTGTATTGTTGATACTAGAAAGGGTGCGGCAATAAAAATTTCCTGTTGTCATTTCGTAATAGAAACGACTATTAAAACCGTGCACGTCTGCAATAGTATTGATAATGAAAGTCAGCAAGATGCGACTTTAAAACGACCAGTTTTCAGAATTATCGAATAATATGTGGCTCCATAGCGGACTTGGTGTGATGGTAGCGAGAAAAACCGTTTTCAACGAACGTGCAGATTGTGTGTAGGATAGAGGAGATTCAGCTATTTAATAGTAGAGATCGACAATAAAATCGACGTTCTGTCTATTATGGATTATAAGCTTCGATTGTCTGATAATTCTAAGCGTGAAAAAATCGAGCTGTGTCGGTAATAAACTTGCAAACGTGCTCATGACAGATTGATGGAAAAACTTGTACAACAAGCAAAAACACCGCGTACAGTTGGCGTTCATGAACGCCGTTGACAGTCCACCAATCGGTGGAAGCAACAAAATCAAGAAACAGTAAGAATTGAAAATGAAGAAGATAAAATTAAGAGTAAAATAAAGTGGTCTATAAAAAAACTGGATTGTGGAATCGTTGTTGAAGAGAAAAACGATAACAGTATCTAGTTGTGTATACATTTGTATAATGTATGCCAGTCGGACTCATGCCGGGATGCAAAACTGCGGCCTATTTAAAACGACTCAAGATGGTCCCGATAAGGCCGGACGCACGTTGTATTTCAACGTCGGTTCGGGTTGTTTTTGGTTTTTTTCTGTTTGTTCTCGAACAGAGACAGCCGATCGTTGTGTTGTGGAAAATGAGAAATGGATTTTTACGATTGTATTTAAATTTAATGCGAGATTAATGGTGGTTGTTGTACATAAACGAATAATGTTGCATTAAATATGAAGTAACACGTCCAACTGATCCTTCTTGTATGGAACGATAACTCCATCTCTATGAATTTCATTAAAAAAAAAAAAAAAACATTTTTAAAGATAATGTATTAATGTGACTGTATAAATGCAAACTTAAACAGCAGGGGTAGGAAGTCCATTGACTATATCCACATACCTATTATTTATACGTGAACCTATTAACATTACATTTAGATAGCGAGAACTAGATTTTTATAGCTGTTTACAGGCGGGTAATTGCCGTGAGACGCGCCTGTTTTTCATATTGTATGCGTATTTCTAAATGTCAATGGCAACATTAATTAGCGCCATCACGGACAGTGATAAATTTCAAATAGCCAGTCTGTCGCAACTAGCTTGCGCAACATTCAAGATGCGAACTCGTTCCATCATTAATTAACAATGCAAATCTCGTTATTATACGAGTTGAACAAATACTAGGAACACCCATACAAAGATCCTATCGAAACAATAACAACAACAATGACAAGCAAGAAAAACCCTTTAATTTCATTTAATTGCAATCGAATTAAAATTTTTCCGTTAGTTTCGATTTTCGTTAGGAAATTGTGATGAAAGATGAAAGAGACCGAGAGCGGAAATTCCGATAAATATTGTGCGTATCGTGAATTTTAACGCGTTTTATTGTATTGTATTATAACCACAATGGTTTTCTTTTAATTTAAATAGACTCTTGATTATATCTTTTTAATTTGCCACAATTGATAACGATTCCTGGTCAACCATATCCTCGATTATTCAAAGAAAATGACGACGCTTATTTCTTGTGAATTGTGCTCCTGTTTGGGATGTTTGATAAGCTACAAAACTTCAACTGCTACTGTATTCATAAAGTAAAAGATTATTTCTAACAAAAGTAGATCCCGTTGAGGATTCTCTCACGTTTCCAACATGGATAAAAGTGACTGAAAATTCTGCTATCTTTACGTCTGTTGGCCTGTTGAATTGACGACGACCCGTCGTCATCGTCGTCGTGTTTTTGTAACATTTAAATGATAATTTGTCGAGTCTCAGACGGTCACCTGCACACAACCCACAACATGCACACAATTCTTTATAAATTATACGTGCTAGTTTACTCCCTTTTGGGACGATTTCAAAATACACATCGATGTTTCTAGTTAATTAAAGACCCTAATGATAGAGGCAATTACAATTTTCAAGGCTATCAGAGATAATAACTTGTGGAAAGTGTTGGATGCACGTTTACAAAAAAAAGTCGTTGGCCTCTTAAATAAAAAAGCGCGCATGGTACAAGGGATTTGAAATTCGATCCCTAATGATTTGAGTGTGTTAGTTCGGCAATTTATATCGTCCGTCTATGTGTAAATCAACCATTAGGGCCCTTCTATTCTACAACATCTTATAAACATGTGTTGAATAATACGAAAAGTTGTTATTGTTTATTCATGGATTTTTTATGGTATGGTAATCTTTTTAAATGAAAAACGCCATTATTGCTGGTATATTGGTTTGTAAAGTGAGTACAATACATGTGTGTGTGCCTAGCGAAAATGAATAATAACCGAGAGTGCATTTACCATTGCACCAAGGTCGAGTAGGACGTTGCACCCCATGATTCACGGCCTTTTTGATTGCTTTAGAGTCGTTGTCGTCGGGATGGCGCATAATCCTGACCTGGCACAACAATATTAAATTTCTCTCTAACCATATGCAAAGTTTTCAATATGTGTTTTGCAAAGTTGTGATGTAAATACACTAACACACAACTTTGAACTTGTCCATATTTTTACACAACAAAATCAACAATTAGTGGTGAAACTGGCAACCAATTCAAGGGTAAAAAACCTAATGGTTTTAGTTTCATTATAATCGCCTCGAGCTAATCAATCGTCCAACATCTAATTTAGGCGTGTCTATGCAGTTTTTTTTTTTTTGTTGTTGTTTTCGTTGAGGAGCGAGTTTTTGAGATTAAAGAGCCCGGGGAGCCGGTTCACTATACCTGAAAATTTACTCCACCATCGGCCTTGAGTATTTCTAACCAACTGACCGACACGATTCTAATAAAACCAGCTGTTTCACCAATTCTAATATACGTTGAAATAATTGGATTTTAATTGTGTAAAGCGACAAGACAAGTAGTCGATTTGAAAATAGTTTTAGTTGTTAATAGTATTAGAGTGTATTGTTTATAGGCTATAAACTGGTTGAAATCATTGTAATGGGTACGATGTTAAAGTTGCAGGTTTATGGGTAGTGTTCGCCTGTTAAAAGACCACCAAGCTGCCAATCTTCTGGTTGGTCATAAAACCAACCTCCGACCGCTCGATCCCTACAACTATCACAGCATTAGTCAACGATTCTAAATTCAAGTTTTTGTAGTAATAGACCATCAATAACAACGATACGGACTTGTTTTGAGTTATGTAGTGATTGTATGCAGATCGAGTCCATAGGGTACCTGGATTTCTTCGATTCAAGCTTTGTTGAAATCAATTTTTCTCCTGTCTCAAGGGACTCGACGGAAATACTTCAAAACAAAAAGACACTCTAGAAATCCCCCTATTTCAACTAAAATTTCCAGAAGAAAAAAACAGAAGATACAACAAACAAATATCTACTAAAAGTTTTATTGCATTTATTCACAAATCTAGCTTTTTAGAATAATTCAAAAGGGTGAGTGTAGGCGTTGCCGTTACGCAATCCTCTCCATAACCGTTTACAGTATCAAAGAGCGTTCCTTGCTGACCTCGCTGCTGCCCTGCAGCTTTATTATTCATTATGTTTCGATATGAAATTTGACGTGAAACGTGCACGCAAAGAGGAAGGGCGCTGGCTGTCTTCACCATTTTAATATTTTACACCATCGCTCCTTTAATATTTTTTCCTTCTCTATACTGTATTTTTCGACCATAAGCGAACATATATGTAAACTATACAAATGTCAATCTTCTGGACATTTCCTGTTGTTGCTCAAATTATTATCGTTACACTTTATCCCAGTTTTCCGAGACGCTAGATGGATGGGAACACACCTTGATCTTCGCAGGTGCGGCCAAAAACCGTGTAATTCAAATTGCAGCTAATTATATGATAGATGTTGTACTATTACTCTCCGATTAAACGTATGATAAATGAGCCGAAATTTGTTATAAAGATACAATCTGATTGGTATTGAATTAAGAGAACATTATAATTATACTTTCCACATTGTATTAGCAATAGTCGTTTTAAAGATTATGTGATTTCAACGATCCATCGTGTGATTACACACATTTATTGCATAATCGATTGAAAAGAAAACAAAGTTTTAATTTTTCCTCAATTTAAACTAAACGAGTTTCTCGATTGTCGTTTTATATCAATAAAACACAAATCTATTCACTTTCTCGTTGGTGGCTATAAAACCAAACTCTAGCTTATTATTAAGCGACCGTCATAAAAACTGCAACGTAAAACTACACCCCGAAAAAAAACAAATCACTGAAATTATACAATAACCGTGGCCTAATCTTCCAAACTAGGCACGATTTCAGGACATCATAAAGGCAAGTTTTATGTCGATAAAGAATGT
The DNA here is from genome assembly GCA_013841185.1 of Hycleus phaleratus. Lineage (NCBI taxonomy): Eukaryota > Metazoa > Arthropoda > Insecta > Coleoptera > Meloidae > Hycleus > Hycleus phaleratus. The sequence continues at coordinate 21,559 of JACDRP010000311.1, forward strand.
GCTCCGTAAAACTCGTATACTTTATAGATTGGAACGTATTATTTTTAAAAGAACCGATTCCAGAATTTAGTTTTAATAGTATTGATGTCTTGGTTGTTGAAAGTTTCCCTTTTGTGTACAGTTGTAGAAAATTGAAGGGGATGTACTCTCTGAAATAAACCACAACAACAATAGCGTTTCTTTATAAAAATCTCGCATCTTTCGCTACAAAATAGTCGCTTAACTGGTTAAATATTTCATCAGATTTTTAACTGGCTGGCCGGAGACTAAATCTCTCGACACTGCCGCATTTTATGGGTATTTTCTCGAAATTTAACTCTATTATCCAACGAGAAAACGAGACAGTTATTTTTAATAAACTCGAAGTGAAGTGGCAAATTTCTAATTGGGGAAATTGAGAATTTTAAATAGCGCGCCAACAAACATGGGTTGGTAAAAAAACTCCCCAGATTACTAACCTTACACTTTTAGATTTGGTCTAATTTTTGGACGAATTGGTGTCTATTTTAGCGATTTTCCGGTTAAAATTGTTCTATTTAAAGAAATTCGATATTTTTGATTTTCACTATTGAGGATTTTAAAAATTAAAAATACACACCCTATGAGATCTCTAAACACCATTAGATAGGACCAGACAACAACAACAATAACAACAACACCCTAGTAAAAGTTGTACCTGTCGAAAAACGTTGTCAACCAAACAATTCATCAAAACGAATCCCTGTATTATCGACAATTATTCGTGTTGGATATCCAGAAGAGACCCACAGTGTGCGTCTATACAAGTATTTATTTTGTTCATTCTTGTTAGAATCATTCAACCGAAATATTTATTGTGATTCTATTGAAATTTTGTAAAAACTCGAATGGACCGACTGTAAAAAATTGTCTAAATTGATGATGGATTTGGTTTGTAAAGCTTTGGACAGTTCTCTTTTTTCCATCGTTTTTCTTCTCTCATTTTTAAATCGTGAAATTATACGTAGGAACGATGGTCGAGCCTATTTGTTGGGTCGTTTTTATTATACATTAGAAGAACACGATGATGATGATGATGATGGTATAGTGCTGATGACGTTTAGAATATTGGCAAAAGATTTATCCCAGGTAGCTGGAGTATCAAAGGGGCGGATCTGGGTTTTAATAGGCACCCATCTTGGACCCTCATTTTTTCCATCGTCTTTGAACAGGTGTTGGGATTTTATAGTTGTTCACAGATTATTGGAATTAGGGTGGAAATTCTAAGAAAATGTTGCCTTTTGAAATGAAATACCTACAAATTTATAAATAAAATAGTATTAGTCTAGTTTTATTACAAATAAATATAAATCATTGATTAATTAATCGACAACTTAATTATTTAACTTGTAATAGTTGGTAATTATAATGGTGTCTTAATTGATTATTTATGATACTATTTAAATTACTAGGACAGTATTCTAGGTGTTTATTTATATTTATTTTGTTAGTATCGATAATTTCCAGTTGATAAGTGGTATTGTTGAGGGGAGATTGTAGTGACCAACGCCCATATTGTAACTGTATACATGTATGGTAGTTATTATAAAATTTTATTGTCGAAACGATATGGACCAGGAGTTTGGAGCGATTTTAAAAGCCAATTTCGACATTTTACGACAGCCAAATCAGTATATGGATATGCATTTGTGGGCAAGATAACGAAATCTCGTTTAATATACAATTTTTTTATGCGAAATCAATCATCTATATGGATTGTAAACCTCTTCAATTGCCCGACTGGTTTATAATATAAATTTCGTAATGAAGATGACTGTTATGTGCGAGGGCGTTATCATTATTTTTAAATTGAGACTTTTATGATGATTGCAACGGCCGACATTCACCATTTTCGTCTGCTGTTGTTGTTCTTCTTGTTGTTGTTGGATGGTAAGATACGAAACGGCTCGTTGTTGTTGTTGTTTGTTGTCGGCGGTTGCTTTTATCGCCCAACCGCAAAACTAATTAACGATAAACGGAACAAGACGATGAATAAATAAACGACACCTTGGACCCGGGGCTCCTCGTCTCTAACCGATTATTTATTGAAACATTCGCCAATATCGCAAAAATTCAACAGAACACGCATTAATATTACAAATTAAAATCGATAGACTTGTAATAAAATTTTTTGTGTCTTTGATGCTGGAATTTTCGATAATTCTATTTCGACCAGGTGGCAATAATCGATTTTTATTCGATTTTATTGCGCCGATTTTTATCATAAAGGGAGCGTTTAATTTGTAAACTTTTAAAATGATTGTGCCATAAATTGTTATTAAAAACGAATTGAAAACGAGGGGAAGAAATTTAATAAGGTTCAATTTTAATCACGACAATTACTGTAAATATCTCAACCCCCAAAAGTATCGAACACTAACATCAAAAATATTTCGAATAGAAAGTCGAACGGATATTTATAGTTAATTGGTAATTTCTAACAGTATTTGTGTAATTACAAATTTTAGTTTTTATTTAAGTAATCTTTGTAATTATCACCGATGATCGGCCTTAATATGGACGATAATTTTCTCTTATCATTTATTAAATGGACAATAGTGTTTTTCATAATACCCGAGGCGTCAATTTATTTAGGTCATTTCCATTTCGAAACAAATTATCCGTTAATAGAGCAATAGTTGAAAACTTTACCGATAAATATAATCGCTGTAAATTCGATAGTGCTGATTGAACACGTTTGATTTGGAAATTACTCAGTAATTTTAATCGTTAACGTGCCATTTATAATCATTGCCACGGACACGTTTATAGCGCAATTTTGTAAATTTTTGGCACTATTAGCGGGTTTATTTTCGACGAGGCTTTTCTTCAAATGAGTGGTGATTAGTTAGAGAATTTTCTTCAATTCCATGAAAATAGAGTTGAAATATTCGATAAATATACAGAATATGAAGTGTGGATATAAATGGGAAATGTTTAAAGAAAACAACAATTGCTTATCTTGAAGGCTTCCGGGATAATCTTCGTACATCCACCTTTGGTTTTCTGTTGTTTCTCCTACGGCCACTCATCATCATTCAACATTTAAACAGATAGACAGTATCTTATAATGTGTTTAGTAGGAGTTAGATGCGGTTTTGCACCTTTACACTTCCATCTGAAATAAAAACAAACAATAATCGAAGAAGTCCAAGATGGATCGTTTATCTCGCCTATTGACGTAGCAAAAAAACAATTCAACAAAATAAACATTTTTTTAACTGGTCTATTTGCATCAATTTTAATTTCAACGAAAATAAATCGATATTTTTCGGGATTATTGGCGATATTTTTTCGTTACTTTCCAACAGTTGTTTATTAAACACTTGCCAGTGTTTATCGAATAAGCTTTGAAAGCTGTATCAACATTTTTATTATAAAGACATCTTTATCGATATCGTGCAGATGTTCCCAACACTATACTCAATGATTAAATCAATCGAAAATTTCAAATAACATAAACAAATCATAAGTGATAAGAGTAGAGTACAGCTGGGTCTCTTCTTATAATCCAAAACAATCGAAATTATCCGTTGTTGATTTTGTCGTTGGTGGAAATAAAGGAAAAACCCCACCAGGCAATGATCTTGACGATAATAATAACAACACCACGCATCGGAAAGTTTCACTCTCTTGGTGGATATATTTATGTGGTTTCTGTTTGACTTTTCATGTTTTGTCACTTTATTTTATTTGATATCGTAGTATAGTAAAACACTCATACTACTTGTAGTATAGCGGTGGTAGTAGTTTTAAAAATAACATCATTTTATTTGCTTTGACTTTGTTACAAAAGACTTGTATGGGTTGGAATTATTAGAAATTGGGCCGTTGCATGTGCATACCGCATTATTCATCTATTTGTCCCCCTTTATTTTTATGATAATCTATATGGACGTACAGAATTCATATTGTTCTTTATTTTTATGAAAAACTACTGACAACGATAATAAAGTATTCGTCAACGAGTCGGTATAGTATTGTTGCACGGAAACTAATTTTCCAAATAAAATTTCAGGTTGACACTTTGTTAGTGGATGATATTAGGGGGGCTATTAATCAGAGCGATAATGGGCCGTGTTGCTGTCGTTATTAAATTTCTTTGTGCCCGGCACTCGATTAAATCTAAAATTCGTAGGGGGTTGTTTGTGTGAATCGAAAAAGCAACTTTGTTGTGTCAAATAAAACTTTTTTTTCGGTCTCTTGTTGGGAAATTCTCTGATCGAAAAACAAATATTGTGATGAGAATTATCTAACGTTGCTAAAGGGTGATTCCATCATTTGTTATGGTGGAAGTTTAATTGGCATCAAAAAAGTTTTAATAGAGTTGTAATAGGAGTAACAATAAGATAACTTAATAACAATAATAATAAAAAACCATAACAAGTGTTTGATGTAATTGTTCTTTTGGTTATTATCATTAACGATCTGTGTCTACTACTCATTTATTTTCAACAATTCCTTAATTGCATCAACTTACTTCTAATTAGTTTTTCATTGCACAAAACAATCGCACCTGTCCATTTATTAAACCATAAAAATTCGAAGGAAAATGACAGGTTCTCCACAAAAAAAATCCACTTGTTTCTCCCTTTTATATGTTGGTATTGTTGGAGATATATCTATTATTGTTAGCTAGTAGCTACTACCTCCTGTCGTGTTCCATTGTCCTGACATTTTCCATTGGGATGATTTCGTTTAATTGGATCTTGACATCGTAGATAACAATCCGAGTGGAAAAAGTCCGCAGCCAGGAGGCGTAATTTTTTTTATACAGCGACCGAAAAATGGATGGAAAACAACGAATTTTGTAAAATTTGTATTTAATCAACATGAACAGGTGGTAGAGCGCACATTTCGCTTATTTATAAGGCGCTTTTGTGTCTTCTAGACAGGGCCCGATTCGACCAATTTGGCCCATTGGAGATTTAAGACAATGTCAAAGTTTGATTAATGATTTCTCGCTTATTTCCGATCTACACTGAATTTCAAGCTGTATCTAATACCCAGGTAAGAGTTACAAAGGCTGCCAGTTGGGCAAGCCTTGAGTCAATGGTTATTTGCCAAGCCTTGGAGACTGAGCATCGAGCCAAACCTTGGGCCTAGCCTTGCCCAATGGCTAGATCTATCGCATCCAAGCCTTGACAACTAAATATTGACCCAAGATTAAAATAGTTTCCCCTGAGCGTCGGTCCAAGCCTTTATTTTTCAAAATTAGAACAGGAAGAAATTTTGAGCATGTATTCTCTATAATTTCGCCTAAATTTTGGCCTTTTTCCCCATAATTCAGCCAATATTTGCCAACAATTCTCACAGTTTATTGTAAACGCTTTCTTAGTCTTCAAGAAAATTTCCAATAGGCGTGCTAGTTTTTTTGAAAATTCAAAAAAAATATTCAAATAACGTACTTACATGCTTAAAATTTTTTGGTAGAGTACCGTCTACACAGGTTTTTCGTCGATAAAGTTTTCCGATTAATTCCTTGAATTTTCAACTAATTTAATTTATGAAGGAAACTCCAAATAGAAGCTTTCTGAAGATGGAACAAACAATAAAAATTGTCGAGAAGAAATCCAGTTTTTGACATTCTTATCAATTTTCTTGAAAACTAGCCGACACACCAGAAATTTCCTTAATTATTTAGATAGAGCTTTCAATTTTCTTTACACTCTGTAAAAATCGTTCGTAAATTAGCAATATTGGCTAAATTATAGGCGAAAATATGGAAAAATTTGCAGAAATATAGAAAAAAAAATGCTCCTAGGTTTCCTTCTAAAAATTCCAATTTAATTCAAAATTTTCCAAAGTGAATAACTTTCGGATACTTAAAGTGCTGTTTCTAAAACTATGCTGCTCGTTGCAGTATCTTCAAAAATTAGCGACTTATCGATTGTTAAATATTGGAAATTTCCAAGCATCAAACCGGAAAAAGATGTAAGACAGACCTTCAACTTCCTCAACTTTCCGGGAATTATCAAACTGAAACAAGATTAGAAAAAGACCTTCCACCCTTTAAATGTGTGCATTGTGGAAATTATTGGAAAATAATCAACATTGGCTAAATTACAGGCCCAAAAAATTTGGAAAAATTTGTAGAAATTAGAGATTAGGTGATTTTCAAAGTGATTAACTCCTTCGGATGGTGCTTAAAGTGCCCTTGCCATTGTAGTATCTTTAAAAATTAGCCACTTATCGATTGTTATTGGAAATTTCCAAGCACCAAACCGGAAAAATTCTTCCGGGAAACTATCAAACTAAAAGAAAATTAGCAAAAGGCTTTCCACTCTTTAAATGGCTACATTGTGGAAAATATTGAAAATTACCCAAGATTTCCCTCTATAACTTTGAAAACAAAAAATCTGATATACAAATGGAAATGCTCCTTCTAAATGTGTTCGAATTTTTGCGATATTCCCGAAAACCAGCCGGATATCGATTGTTAAATGGGCCCCTGAAGACGGTCCGTCCCGCCCAGTCCGGACCTGAAGGCAAAATCTAGGTTAGTCGTGTTTAAAGTGAATGATTGTGGTATTTGACTATGACAATAAAGCTATTTAGATTGGTCGATATTTCGGTTTTGATACAGATCTGTGTATAAAGGCCCAGGGTTAGATTCTTGACCGATTGCTCATCAATTTGTAGACACACGTGGAGGAACAAAATTAGTGTGACACAGTGGAAACGTTTCTGATTCATCATACGGCCATCATATGGCGTTTATTTTCTTTCTGTCGTTTTTTTCTTGTAAATAAGTTCAAATATGATTGTTGTATGGATGTGAGAATGCACGTGTGTACAAGTGTCACGGAACCAAGAAAGAAACCGAACGAGTACGACTACTATCCGGGATTGAACACGTGCATCGAATAATTCTGGGAGTCATGGACAAAATATGCAACTATATAGAAAAGCCTTTTATTTCAACTCTTATATGGTTTGTAGTAAAGGCATTTTTATTGTTGTTTCGACATAAAAGTAAAAATGTAATACCATATCAGCACCAACACTGCATACCGATAGATATATGTTGGGGCGATATTATTGAGTTAAAGCCTCCCATTCTCGGTTATGATATACGATCAGTTCGTAGAACTATGCAAAAGATTCTGCCTGAAATTAGCCGCCGACTTGGTAGCTGTTTTCTTCAGAATTACTCCAATAATTGTTGAATTTTTAATGTTTCGAGAAACGAATTCGAATTTATTTTACAACTGCACCATCATTTATAATTTTGCATGTTTGCTGTTGTGATAACATTAAAGACAATCAATTCGTTCCGTTGTTATTGTTATGTATACATATGAATATTAAATGTACATATATTTCTAAACCGGTCAGTTTGAATCTGTTTTTAAACGGTTAATGTCTAAATCATTATTCAATTTTAATTGATACTTTAAAATTACCTTCACGAAATTTACGACGAATATCATCTAGTTATTAATTTACATATCGTAAACGTGTCGTAATAAATCTCTAGCTTTAGCTTCGAGTTCTCTTGCTGGGTTTTTAAGTTTTCATGAGCGATATGTGTGCCTCCATCTCTACAACATTTCAACCGTTAGAATAGGACTCCTGGTATTACGTTATTTATTGGTTTGGCGTCTGAAATCGTTTTTTCCTATCTCCTAGACTGGCTCGAAAATAAAAAAATATAAATTTCGAAAATCTACAATCCGTTTAGACGGTTAGAATTTCCACAATTAGGCCAACTTGTCGACTTGTTACATTACAAGTTGGTTGTTTGAATTCTGATTCTGGAAAGTTTCCCCAATGCTCTCACGCATCTGCATTCTCACCACCCCATCCGTCCATCCAATCAATCGAATGTTAACTATGGTAGATTGATTTATGTCAAGGGATTGGAGGTCTTTTGTGTTTGAACGTCGTCATTAAATAACTACTTTATGAGAATGAGAGGGTATGAACGGACCAAGTCGAGCACTAGAGAATTGTACAGAACCAGACTTCCGGAATAGGGTGTGTAATAACTATTCGATAGTTCAAAGTCATTTCAAAATCAATGATTGAATGTATAGAGAACAATATGGTAAAACGGTTTTGAAATTCAACAGAATAGGGTTGAGAAATACAGTTTCAATTGATAAATGTCAAATTCATATGACGGTGGATCGTCTCAATGCGAGTAACAATTACAAGGTCTATTTGAGACTAATTTCGTTGAGAGTTGGAGGATGTGCGGTTGGAACGACAGGAAACACCTAGAAAATTTCATTATCCTTGTGTATTTTCTCGGGTTTGTTTTTGTGAGTTTCGTTGGTAAATAGGGAGTGATTTGTGCATTATTAATGAAATATCCGACACTACTCTACAATGTCGTTTCCAACAATTTCATTCTCCATGTCATTTCCTTTAAACCAACAATAACAACAACGATAGTTTTATTTATTCGATATTGGAAAATAAACTGTCGAAATTCACGCAAACTTTTCCGTTCATTTCACAATTGATTATTCATATTATTTCGTTTAATTGAAATCGAGTAAATATAACTAGAAACTATCGAATGTTACTAGAAGTCATCAAAGTTGGTGTTCTTGCCAATTGTGGTGGAATGCATTAGGCAGACCACTATCGAAAAGTCATTTACAAAGTTGTTACTAAAGTCACGCCAGACTCCTACACTTTGCTCTTCAAACCGACTCTAGTAAATAGTTCATGCCAGACACTTAATTCCGTGAATTAGTTCTGACGCTCTCTGAATAGTTCCGGGATACGGGCGAATTGGAAAAATCCACCAACTTGGAAACGCTACAACAAATAGCTGTGAAATTTTCGCCTTTTTCTTTCGAATTTATCTGATAATGGTTGGATTGTCGTTGACGACGATTATTCCCACTATCCATTTGATTTATTATCGGCAATTTAAATAACAACAGCTATGGATTAACATGAAAATACCGTCGATGTGTGTGTGTAAAAATATTCAAATCGGGAGGGAATGTTTGTAGTAATTTCGTTAGGTCGTTGTCGTGTTCGCACAGGATGTATGGCTCTGTATTTTTTATTCACGCATTCTAAACTGACGTTGTTTGCTGATTTTAATGTTGTGAAACGCACACGTTTGCTATTTATTTGCATCAAACTCCACTACATTACAAAATCGCGCTCTACTCCTAAAAAAAACCACACGATTTTTTTCGATCTATTTCCCAATTTCAATCAACAATAACCCTGACGGATTGCATCTTGCATTGTACTCGAAAAAGAAAAGCATCCTGATAAAAGTCAAGGTTTTTATGCCTGCCATTCTTTCATCCTCCAACTATATCGCTCGTTTCGCTTGAATAATGTTAAATTTTGAGGATTTTGACCATGTTGGCGTTTATTTTGTTTAGCCGATTTCCCATGGGCTACATGGTTGGAATTTTGCCCAAATGACCCTAAATGCTAGAGGGCCGTTTAGGTGAAACAGGCGGTATAGAACGGTAATTGTATTAGGAATATCGCTCGTATAAACGGATAGAATAATATTCTAGTTAACAATAACAAGGTGTGACATATTCGATATTAACACAACGTGATGCACTATTGCCAGTTGATTAAAATCGAATCGATCGATTAATAAATGTTGGAAATCTATGCAAATTCGTTGTATATAAGTTGGATCACGTAGAAAAGTATTTTATTGAAGAAAAATTCCAACTGTCGTCGATTATTGTAATACAACCACTTGTGTGTGTATTTAATAGAGAACAGATCCGTATTTTTCTGTTTGTCGTCCAATCTTCCAATAAACAAATAAGGATTTATTGTAAATTATAAGCGACATTCAAATAGAAAGATTAAACCACATTACCATCTATGTGCGATTACTGTATTTGGTATATAATCACAGTTATACGTTGATCTGTTTCTCATCCAATAAAATACAATACAAGAAAAATGTTTGTTTTTTTTATTGGTGTATTGTAATTTTCCCAATACAGTCCTGTTATGTGTGTAGGAGAGAGTGCATTGGCCATTAGAAAGTGCAAAGGTCAAGGATTTGGATTTACATCAACGATCAAATTAATTTTCCCAACCAATCGACCGACTAACAACCACCACAATAACAACGATTAAAAAACAAACAAACAAATAGATTGAATGGTAGTTTCGTCACGTTCAAAATACGAATGATTGTTGTACAGATTGAGAAAAACCGACCGAAAAGGAATTGTACGAGTGCTTTAGAGATTGCATTCGACATTAAATTTTACAATTCACATTAGAAGCTTACAGTAGTCTTCCACTAAAGCTGTTTAGTCCTAGTTTCAATTAATACGTTTTGAATTAAACTGATACCAGTTCTAAATTAGATCCATTTTGGAGATAAAATCAGGTGTTTGTAATGTGACGACGCATAATTATTAGATACAATCCGCAATATTATCATACTAATTACCTGCTTTATTATAAATATTATAAATCGTTTGGCTACCGTTCTAAATTAATTAATTAATCAATTTTTTGTTTTTAGCGATTATAGATTATCCAAGTCGTTAGTCGATAAGAATCGCAATTTTGATAAGACAGAAATTAGACGCATACGTTCTCCCGATTCAAATCGGAATTAATTCAATTCGTTATATTTTAAACCGATAATAATCTTGAAATTTTATTCACGTACACAGCTAGTTTACAGTTATTTTATTTGCATTTATATGGAAAATTTCCAATTGATTTTCTAATTGGTTAATGAAAATCTCTGTAAAAAAAACTAATAATTGTGTATTCTATCAGAAATCTCGATAAAATTCCCGAAAATGACACGTGTACAGATTTGTCTAGTAGACCAAATTTTTATTTGTTGATTTTAATAGACGAACCGACAATAAATGGTCGGATAAATCCATAAAGGCGAACTGATGAAAGAGCGTGGATTTTTCAACCAAATCACGCGTAATTTTATAGTAATCAGAAATTAACTTGACTATTAAACGTATATTTAAGGGGTTAGTAATGAATTTTTGTCGAACATATTGCCCGATTGGCCGTTATTGCTGACTGTGCGGACCCTCTATCTCATCGCCTATTTACATTTAATTATGGAACTATTTAGATAGGTTAGTAGTGGGCTCTTGTATGCAAATCAGAACACTATAGGGCTGGCTGGCAGGCCCAGATGCGGTGTGTATTCTGTTACATCGTGGTATTTGCTTTGTTCCGTCAATAGGTATTGGGGGTGTGTTGTGTTCGGTTCAAATATCCCCCTTAATGCCCTCCGAAATCGAGTATATGTGGGTGTACTCGACCGTGTATTGACGACTGATTTAGTGTTTACTTTCAACGCCATCCAGTTCATATTACATTTGTATCTAATATACGGCCCGTATAACACAAATTCCATCTAGAATTTGAGGAGTATATTTAATTGACTTCAATGTTTCGTATCAAATTGTGCGATAATAAAATTTGGCCTCCCTACTTTCGTCATTTCCATCATTTTCAATATACATAAACGTATATTGTTGGAACATTTCAATGTAATTGCTCGAGCTGTTGTAAAAATTAACGACGGGAAACGTGCACGAAACGTGAGCAATTGAATATGAGTGTCTCCACCAGAACGCGTTTTCCTCCATTATACAAAAACTATACCAACTTTTATCCATACATAGTATTGTATAGTGGGTATAGCACGACGGATGTGCCAACTATAAAGATTTAATACCGTATAGTTCATGCTTTGTTTGTTTGGCTGTTGATAATGGAGTTGAGCTGTGGTAATATTTTCCCCTCGCATGTATGAAGCAAGAATCAAACAAAATGTGTCTGCTTCGAATGAGATGCCGAGAAATTAATTGGGAGAACCCGAATTGACTGTTTATCATTCGAGTTTTACATGGTGGAAAAATGCGTCTTACAATTAATTTAAATTTATGTAATTTATTAACCAACTATAACTATAATTACATGGTTCATAAAGTATTTTATTCAACATTTAAACGAATATATTGGATCTAATTTGAATTTATAATTTTTAATAGAACCAATGTCGATTTCCGGTTCGCTTTCTTTTCTGGTACCGCAACTGCGGCATTTCCACAAGGTGTGAGAGCTCTGTTTCTGCATCTGCTTCTGCGTCCTTTCAAGCGGATGTATAACGAAAATTATTAATATCATTTTCGATCCAGTTGCCAATTTAATAGTCGATATCTCCCTTGTTTGATGATATATTGTAACGACTCAAACGCCATTAGATACAGCATTTTAAGGAGCATCCGAAGACCTATCAAAAATTCCAATTGAATTGTGAGTCGTAGGGTTAAATTTTGGAGTGTCTGTTTTTTCAAATTACTCCAAATTTCCCTTATAATTTAGCAAATAGTATCATTTTTTCAATGATTTTCTCACATTTTGTAGCAAATTAAACAAGCTTTGAAGACCTCTAAGAAATTTCGACGATAGATTTGTTGATTTTCTGGAAATTGGCCGAAATTGGCACGATATTAGGTCTTTTTCTTTGATTTTATATTTAAAAGAATAATCGATAACTCCCTTGTTTGATGATATATTGTAACGATCCAAACACCATTAAATACAGCATTTTAAGGATCTTCCGAAAACCTATCTTGTTTTCAAAAATTCAGTTGGATTGTGTCATAGAGGTTAATTTTGGAGTAGGTATGTGTTTTCAAATGTCTCCAAATTTCCCTTATAATTTAGCAAATATTATCAATTTTTCAATGATTGCCTCACAGTTTGTAGCAAATTAAACAAGCTTTGAAGACCTTTAAGAAATTTCGACAATGGATTTGTTGATTTTCTGGAAATTGGCCGAAATTGGGGCGATATTAGGTCTTTTTCTTTGATTTTATATTTAAAAGAATAATCGATAACTCCCTTGTTTGATGATATATTGTAACGATTCAAACACCATTAAATACAGAATTTTAATTGTTTTCAAAAATTCCAATTGAATTGTTAGTCATAGAGATTAATTTTGGAGTATGTGTTCTTCCAAATTTCTCCAAATTTCCCTATAATTTAGCAAATATGATCAAATTTTCAATGATTTTCTCACAATTGAACAAGCTTTTAACATCGCTAAGAAGTTTCTGGAATTTGGCCGAAATTGGAGCGATATTAGACCTTTTTCTTCGATTTTGTGTTTAAAAGAGGCTAATTTTGAATACTCGATAACTCCTTTGTTTGAAGAGCTATTGCAATGATTACAGTAGCATCAGAAAGATCACTTTAAGGAGTATCTGAGAATGTTTTAATTTTGAGAAATTTCAACGAAACTTTGAGTTACAGAAGAACATCTTGAAACATGTTTTTCATTTTCAATTCGCTGTAAAACAATTTGTAATAATCGATATCTCCCTTGTTTGATGAGCTATTATAATAAATATAGCAGCATTAGAATGGACATTTTAAGGAGTATCAAAGAACGTTTTCTATTTTGGAAAATTTCAATGCAAATTTGAGTCATCTGAGTTTTTCGAGTTATCTATAGGAAAATCTTAGAGGACGCGTTTTTTCAAAAACAAATCAATCTCGCCTATAATTTAGGAAATATTGTCGATATTCCAATAATTTTCTCGCAATTTAACGCACTTTCCAAAGTTTCCACAAATTTGCCGGTGATCCTGTTAGTTTTCCGGAAAACTGCTGAACGTTATCAATTTTATTTCAATTTTTTTGTGTTGATTAATCTTCGCTTCTATTTTAGTTCTATTTTCGGTGGCCTTTCTGTTTCCGTTTCTGTTTCTGTTGTAGTGCTTCTGTAACATCTCTGCTTCAATTGTCCAGCTAATATTGGGGAATTTTTTGCGCAATTCGCCCGAAAAAAATCCATTTCCATTTTTATGGTTGACTACAACACTAATTTTGTGTCGTTTAATTTCGTGTAGTCATTTTCCACGTGGATTCTACTGTAAATTATCCAATTCACCGTCAACCGTGTGTATTATGTTAACTTGTTAAATAAATAGTCCAACTTTATCAATCTTCATGAACGACTTTCAAGATAATATTCCCATTATTGTAGACTATAGCTAATAAATACAATGTTTTAACGTTGATAAATATAGAGGGGACAACGGTGACCAGTTGTAACATTAACGATTGCCATAAACGGAGGAAAAAATAAATAAACCATAAACAAATAAGTCATAATAATAAAAACATAGGGTATAGAACGTGTTACTTACCCTATACACGTAAATAATTCATTGGTAGTCATTTTACTGATAACGTCGTCGAAATGATGCCGTTAGTTGAAAAAATTCTAACAAAAAATTGAGGGAGCACTGATCCAAATAAGGCGATGATGGAGACAGTCGCCTCGATGGGGGGCAAAGACAACAGTTAAAACTACAACAGTGGCGAATTGATGTGACACTTTTACAACCCTTGAAATGAAATTTAATAATCGTAAAAAAATCGTTTGACTTTAAATATTTGTACGGTGCTCTCTTATTGTCGTCGATAAATCATCTGTTTATTATTTCTATTATTTTTATTTTTAATTAAAATCTTGTTTATTGGGTAAACGAAAACTCATCAACACGTACGCTTGGATTTATGGTTGGTCTGTATTGGATTGAGGGGACCGTGCGTCATTCACGCCGATGCACCGGCTTGCGATAATGTAAAGTTTGGACGAGAGGGCCGTTTATGGGCGAAAATTGCGGCCGATGGCTCATAAATGGCTGTCGTTGATTTTCGGATGTTTACATTTGATTTATGTGTAGTTATCTTGAAATTTTCGTATGATTTCAAGTTTAAGAAGAAGTAAATCTTGAGTGGAGGACACAGGTGCCTTTCAGTTGATATAAAACTTTACAATGTGCTTGGAAATTGTTGTATGTGAATAATGAGGGGAAGATAGTCTCTATGCACGGTTTAAAAGAGTACAGTTATTTTTTTTACGATTCTCTGAAGAAGAATAATGCCATTTTACATATACACTTTATAGCTGTGTATTTATATATATAGATATATTAAAGTTTGCTGCAACATGACCTGAGAGACGGATACAAGTAGTTTGGTCGAATTACGACGTATATCTACTACAACACAGTATGGTGGTAGCACTTGAAAAATTCGATTTCTACTCGATATTTCGTGCTTGAATGTTTTTATTTCGTATTTGTGTGTTCGTCTTTTTAATGCGCTTTAACGAGAAGCTTTATAATAGGACTTCGATATTTCGTTGTAAAATATTAAAGCACAACACAAGTGCCCAAGTATTTATATAAAACTCCACCACTAACTGGTTTTATTTTTTCCTCTTCTGCATGTCGGTCGGTTGTTGCATTTCTTCCTGTCCATTAACTTGAAATAAAATTTGGCAGACATTTCTGATGGCTTTTTGATCGTTAATTATAATTTTGCGTGCGCACTAACAAATAAAACACATGAAAAATCCAATAAACAAAACAAAACTTGTAATCTATCAAAATTCCAATAAATTGTTGATTGTTGCAATCTTTTTGACCTTGTTGATCAAAGCGGCCGCACTTCCGTTGCGGTGGCGGCGGGCCAATTCCACCAACATGCATAAAAACCAAGATAATGAATGTGTCCGCGACTCAAGCGGTTCCGAGAAGGTTCCTCGCCATTAATATGACCACACATGTCGTGTCAATGCACATGTGCGACTCGTCAACACCTACCTAGACGCGGACGGGGCAATATCCTTAAGTTTCGCCGAATTTAAATAACTGTTGTTTGCACCAAAATGTTAAACTCCTGTCCTCTTGAAGGGACGCATATGCAATCATTCTTCCAATAATTTTGAATTTAGGGCCGATATAAATTACACTACTAGTCTACTAGTTTAGTGGTCTATTCACACCACTGATGGTCAAGGAATTGTAATAATGTCCATTGGATATTTATGACCAGGATCACAATTAATCAAGGGATAGGACAGTTAGATAGAAACTGGACTAATTCCAGAATATACAGGACCGTATTGTATCGGATTACCCAATTTCAGTTTAATTGAAATCTGTGAATAGTTTACAGCTTTTGTACAATCTACTTGATTCGTTTTTTCCTTGTTCTTTTTCCATTTATTTCAGCTTCTCCACTGTTTTAATCAAAGTTTCAAGTCAAATCACGTAGTACTTACTGTAATATGTATAAATCTGGATTTCAAAGGCAATTAACTGGATTGCATTAAGACATTCGGACTAATAAGGTTCGTGCTGCCATCGTTAATGTCATCAATAATTCAACTGAATTTTTGCCGTAATCTACCTACATACGTGTCTTATTCTTCTTATTATTATTTTGTTTCCATTGATAAGTGACTGGAAAAGATGGACAATGTATTAAATTGACGACTTATAATCTTGTTCCCTGTTGTGTTGATGAGGGAGTCTCGTGTTGGACGTCAAGCTGTGAAATATCCCATCGCGTGATCGCCCATTTCATATTTCGAGTAGTGTAATCTGGAAGGTTATTAATTACGACTGTGCTGCCAACACAACAAACATGATAATAGATTGCACATTGGATCGAAGGCAAAAAATTATAAAATTCAAATTTGTATTTGCCATCTTCAGCTATCAATGGGCTACAATTTTTTTTTGTTTTAGCCATAAAGAGCTTTTTTCTGTTTTGCCACTCTATTAGAGGATCCAGCTGGATAATTACGTCAGTTTTATTGTAACATATTATCCGTATTTCCGACGAAAATTACACTCAAAGTAATGGCGAATAACAATATTATTCGTATATGGTATTCAATGAGATAATATCTTTCAATGTTCTTAATGACATTTTAATTAGCATGTGTGCCGCTTTGTACAGAATATTACGCATGCTAACTACAATTAACAATTAATAAAATTCGTTACGCCACTGATTTTATAATGGAAATTCGATAATTAATCTCTAGTATTTTTCAACGGAATTTATTAAAGTTTATCAGTATTCTTTGGTGTTGGCGCAACATAAATAATCGTGTTTTATGAGTTAAGGGAGCGATTACACATGTACAAACTGAATTACTAGTGCTCCCTTTAGGAAACAACTCAGCTAACAATTCTAGCTCAGCTGCAATAGAAATCCATCCGGAGCTCTTTAGTTGTTCAAATTGGGCTTAACTATTGGTTTGATTTGTTCTTGTAAGATTTTATAGATTTATTCCAATGCAAAGCTCGGTTTTACGATGATTTAAAACGGCATCATTATAGAGTTATTGGCTGAAGACGGCTAGAATGAGGACAATGAGAGATTTAGAGCTAATTAGAGTTTGTGAAATGTAACAAAATACTTGTCTATAAAATTTACGAGTCAGTCTCTCTGTTTTGTATTGTGCAAATTGTTGTTTAAAGACGCTTAAATAGAAACATTTACGTTATTGTTAATGTCGCTTTAAGGCGTTTTAATGAAACAATAATATGGAATCATCGAGTGGGATTTAATAAATTGATACAAAAGCTATTAGTAAACAGAAAAACGATTCATAAATCATCAATATTTATGAGCTATCAATATATTCCACAACTCAGAACAAATGCCAAAAGCAAATACTAGATAAGAATTTATCTTGTAATTTGTCGTTAATTCAGTCCACTGTTTGTGCGTCTTTTGGTGATATTCGAGAAAATCAAAAAAATAATAACCTGAGGCAGAGCTATTTTGCTGCTGCCCTCCTTTCAATATAAATCACCAACCTACAATAAATATCGCCAAAGTGGACGACAAACACAATGCAACGGATACGGTTCTCCTGTGGCCATTTATCAAAGTCCTCACTGTATATAAGTGTAGCCTCCCCATGTATACCTACAGGCTGCGAATATGTATAGGTACGGATGAACGATTAAAAACCGCGCACGTCTTATTCAGATGAGGCGAGTTTTTCGCCCCCGATGATGGATTAAGGTGAGGTCCAAGGCGGCCGTAACTCCCTGTATAGGACACCCTCCTATATTTCATTGCCACTTTTGTGCGAAAATTGCAATTCAAATTTATATAGAAAAATCGCCCCTTCCGTCTGTTGTAAATCTGAAATTATTAATTACCGTAGGGGTTAATTTCCAAAGACTGGTCGATAATTCCGCACCATTAATTGCTAATGAATGGACAATTATTCGTTATGTTGGAAAATTATCCGGTATTATTTCATATGTTTATATCGAACAAAAATAGTGTAAATTGGGGCTAAATAATTCCAATTGTAATTAGTTTTATTTAACATTGCCGGCGATAAGTGAGATTGGAGATTGAATCTCAGATGTGCTTTTATTTATATTAAAATGTTGTTGAAAAATTTACACAAAGTTATAATCATTTAGATAGCGAGGAAAATCTAGAATGTGTGTAGTATATGGTGTAGCTGCGATTTTATTAAAATCCCCAGTTTGCTGTGGAGAATTTTAGTCCGGGATTTCGCTGGGGATTTTTCTGTATAGCAATTGAAAAGGTCCCACCATCCTATTGACGTAATTCCACTAAAGTTCCTCCCATCCNTCCTCCCATCCGTCCCGTTCTCATTTTGTATAATTGATACAATCCGAGATGCGTTGTATGGATATACTGTCATCCACTTGCAATTCAAGTGATTTTAAAATTCAATTAAACATACTCGAACTGGATTCGATACGGAGGAATTGTTGTAAATGAAGTTACACCACAATCTATACTGGTACTATTTGTAAATCCGGTTACACACGGCTACAATTTAGGCTTTCAATCGGTTGAAACCAAACAACGACAGTACTAACGGCACGTAGGTCGAGAGTTCAACATTGGAAACAACTGAAGCGAACTTTATTGTTAAACAAATCTCTTATTTCATTAAACGCTTTGATTAAAACCTTTACTTGTTTACCAGACCGTGGCCACATTCTGAATCGCAACGAGATCAACGACTCTCGTCTGGAAAAGCTCCACTTTTCAAATTGGATCCTCCATCACTGCAAATCCATTAGTTTATAAAAACTATCGAAAAAGCCATCCATACCGCGTCCCATAGGTAATTCTAGCGTATTTGTCGGTGAAAATATGGAACAAGACGGAAAATCGGTTGTAATTTGGGAAATTTACATGTTATAGTCGTGTTTTAGGCGCATGGTGTCGATGATGAAATATCGACGTTAATGTTTTGTTGAGAGGAAATTCAAGCCGCTACTGTTTTTTTTTCAATTTGCATTTCATTACATTGCAATTTATAACTCTTTTATATTGGGGCGAAAATACGGGAGAGCTATCTCTTGACAATTCCGTATATTCGAGATTGAGTCGAGACGACCTGGGGCTCCTATTCCACTATCTCGAATTGTTTGATTGATTGTGTTGTATTAGCGCCAGCATGTAAAGTAATATGTTGACATACGAATGTTTAGTGGATACATTGGGCTGTTTTTTGCGACAGGACTATTAATAATAAAACGGATTTTCGTCAATATACGCAATAATTCCAAATAGGAATAGAAAGATCGAGATTAACAACATTAAAGTTACGACAATAAAGCATAAATCATTTAATATCATGTTTACACCGTAGGACGGTATGGAGAGGAGCGACAACAAATCATTTCGACACCCAGCTATTATTGTAGAGTCTTGCTTTTAAATCTTGCACAATTCAACATTGAAATCAACAACACCGACGATCAACTGATTATAATTAAGAGAATATTTCTTTAATAAAAAAAACCAGGTGTAATAAAGCGAGAGAAAAAATAAAGTTTGTAATATAAATCTTTGCCGTCCGCACGCCTGTAATCATCAATAATGCATCTGATTCAATTTTAAGGATGTGGAACGCATACAGCAATCCCCTGGCGCGATAAATAAAACACACTTGATCACTTTATATGATGTAGAACTTGAAAATTCAACTAATATTTGATGATCAAACTTATCACACGCTCCTTCAATTAAACAAATCCGTTGGAGAATCAACGATTGAAAGTGGTGCACCTTGCACACCTGTATCGGAAATTAACCCCCGATTCTACCTGTACAGTCATCAATTTAAATGGAAATTGAGTCGAGTTTTTATATAATAAAGTCTAATCAACTGACACCCGTACAAGTATTAAAGCTATTAATTAGAATCGGTAGCGGTTTGATGTGACGTTAATTAAAATTGAAATTCTTTAGTTTTAGTATTGTGACAAAAGTCTTAATTAGATAATTAGCCGATACAAATTGCGCAATTTTAATTAATATTCACTTGTCGATGTGTTTGAGAAAAAAGGGTTGGTTTACATTAACAATAGAAACGATAACGTGTTCTGATTCGATAATTAGCCGTTACAAATCATAATCGTAGTTTTAATTAGCGCATGTTCTTTGATTCGATTAACGGTATTGTCTGCTATAAATCCACTAATGTCTTTCTATCTATCGATTTGAAAAGATTGGTGAATGAGACAAGAATGCTATAGAAAACGCCCCTTTAACAACTTACGGACGACTGTTTTCGAATTTATTTACTCGCTTGTCTAGTCATTTTTATTCAAACCAACTTGTAAACATTGTACAATCTTGTCGATTTGTTCACTTTTACAAAATATTTTGTTGTTTGTTGTTGAAGAGGAGACGAGAAGAAAAACAACAAACACTTGACAGTGGAACATAGAAATGTTCCTTTTAGATAAACGTGACACCTTTCAACAATTAAGATTTGGACGGTGCATTTATTATTTTTGACGTACAACTCGCCGGATTCTTTGTGTGCTAGTGTATTTTTAGGTGCAGCCCCGTCTAATAGTCGCCGACACCGCAGAGGGAGGTCGCTCACGAAAATTACGATTGTCGTGTAATTTTGGAAAAATGATTCTTAACGAACTTTTTAATACTAAAATTGAGGTAAAACAACCCATTTAAGCGGGCGCGCAATTTAACGTTGGTACCACCAAATTCTCTAATATTTCTAACCTTCCAATTGGAAATTTGATAAATATCGGCCGTATTTTGTGTGTTGATCGGTTGAAGAATTTGCGAATTGTATTGTCGAGTAGAGCTAGCCGAAATTGTAGTTTCGAGGTTAGAAAATTGACGATGGTCGTGTTTACTGTATCGACTCGGTGACCGGAAATTAAAATCGCAGCCCTCTGGTTAATGGGGATGGGTTTACTGTTCCGGCAATGCTAGCAAAACCGAATCATCGAAACTAGTTTGCCTGCGGTCTAATTTGATAGAATTTCCATTTGTAATTGTAGAAAAAACAACGTTGGAAAATCGGTTTTATGATTTTTTGTACAGTTTTTCGTTTTCAACTACTTCAATGCAAGTTTAATTAGAAATCCAGCTATTGTTATAGTAATAAAACAATAATATGTGGCTTTCGTTATTGTATGGGCAAATGCAAACTATTGGTCTGTTTCGCCTTGTATTCCCACAGCTGGAGACCGTTTTGATACTTAATAGAGTGTACAATGTTTTACTACAATGTACGTAGTTTCAATTGAAAGAAAAAGTTTCCAACCGTAGTTGCTTTGTTTGGCAAAGTTTCTTGTTTATTGTCGTAATAATTGAAATTGGATTGCTTATATTGTTTTTATTTATTCTTATTTTCAAACAATCGAAACAAGAAAATGAATCGGACATGGGACATTTCGCGTCCATCTCCCTCGAAACGACACTTTCTCACAAAAGTCGCACCAATTGAATTGCCCATTGAGAAATTGAGATGTTCTAAATACAATCGCCAGGCGTTAGTTGTTTTGAAAATTTGCCCGGTGGCGGCGAATTCAGTGGACACTCATTCGAAACACGTGCCTCGAAACGCCCGTAAATTGCCATTTGACCAACAGCAGATGACCCTTTACTATCCTATTTCATTCCAACTCGCTCTCTATCTCATTTACTTCGAAAACGATAAAACTAAGGGGGAGATTTGCAATTTTCGCTAGGTCCACCGAAAACTTTACCGTTAATTTCAAATCGGATAAAGTTACTGCTAATTTGAAAAACATGGAAAACTTCCGGCCGTAACCCGAATTTTTATTGAATCAACTAATTGCAATTGGGGGAGAGTATTTTATTATTGGAATTACTGTGTTTATCTCTTCTTGTTTTTTTTTTTTCTGTGTAGAAGTGTTACGACAATTGGGGCGCGTATTTAGCTGGTTGGTCGTTAGAGCGACAGTTTTTTCGACAATAACCGTTAAATCCTGGCAGGTACAGCTCTTATCCGGCTTCTTAATTGAAATCTACGAGAATCTTTCCAGGACATTTCTTCTCCAAGACGACGTTCGGATCAGATTTCCGGTACTTTTACTATTTAGCGTTCGAACGGGATTTACATCGTTCTGTCGATCTAAACATTTCATGTCACTATTATTACCTCTCTGTATGTTTACTAGAAAAATGGCTTACATTTCTAAACCATTAAACCATTATATGTAGCAAAAAATGTTGGACAATAAATCCATTTTAGATAGTTGGTAAACAGACAAGGGAATATGTTTAGCATGTTAATCCCTTTTATTGGAATTGTTCCACAAACTAAACTGTCAATTTCCAACATTTTGTCCACATTAATTACATCCAACTAGAAATATTTATCAGATTAGTTTAAATGAAGCTATACAACGGAGATGGAAAGAGGGCTTTATAATGCGAGGCTTCATTCCCAAAACAGTTTAATTATCCTCTTCATCTCTCCAATGGTTAATGATTAATTAAATGTGATCGGCTATTTGAAATTTATATGCGAGAAAAATTCAAGAAGTAGCCGTATTAAAATCGAATCTAATATTATCATCATTACCTAAACTCAATTTAGAATCGAGTACAGTTTGATCATTTTTCCAATATCTGATTGATGCTGAATGTAGCTAGTAATAAAAATGCAATTTGCAATTTTCCACAGTTCAACATGCATTCAAGTAAAACTAATCAAGAATTCTCACCATCTCTCTCGCGCGCTTATTCTATATACGATTTTTATTTTAAATATTTCATAATGTTTATATCTCGCACTGTTAAATTTCATTGATATCACAATGTCTTGCAAGCAATTATTGTGTAATTGAATTATTAGAATTGTGGTAAAATTTATTTATTCATGTATGTATTATTGTAGATAAGTCATTTTTATTGAACCATAGCAAATGTTGGTAATCTATGGATTGAGTCATTTTAATAATTGTCGTTTACGATTCTAATTCTATAAAATTACACAAAATTCGTGCCAATTGAAATTTGATTTTTACTGTTTTATCCGAACGTATATACCGCTACAACGGATCAAGTCGAATTTGATGGTGTGACATAATAGTTTTAGAAAGCCGGTATACCGTTTTCGTGGCACGCCTAAAAGATCCGAACAAAAACAAACCATTAGATAACGAAAAAAATCAGATTATCGACAGATTATTAGAGCCGTGCGCCTAAATAGTTTCGATTTTCGAAGGCAAACTTGCAAATCGGCTCGTTTTAGCAATTTCACAAACACGTTTGTCGCCTTGTTCAACTAACATTTTTGTAATCGTGCAATCGGCGTGTCCTACGATAAATTCAGGGCCGGACTGCATTGGATTCCGCCGAGATTGACCGCTATTCGGAGGCCCATGCATTGCCTTTTCAATTTAAATTAGATGTGAATTAAACAGGAATTTTCGATAAGCTTGTTTTCGGAAATATCGCAAATTAAAACGTATTTAGAAAGGCCATTTCAACGTGGTTCTAGTATTTTTTCCATTTTGGCTTACAGAGGAAAATTTGGCGCTTTTTTAACGTTTTATGTTTTTCCTCATAACTTGACCTGTCTTGTTTATTTTCCAATGATTCCGGCAGAGTTTGTAGAAAATCGTAAGCGTGTTCCAAGGAATTGTCAAAAAATTAAGCGATTTTCGTAGATATTGCCATGAATAAAACATAATTAGAAAGAGCTTTTCAAGGAGTATTAGAGAAAGTTTGCCATTTTGGAAAATTTCAGTTTTTTCTATATTGTTGCACATCTTCCTATATTTCCGCGGATAATTCAGCGAATGTTACAAATTTATGCGTGATTTTTGCAAAGTACACAGAAAATTTAGCGCTTTCCAAATTTCCAAGAAAACTTCCAATCGAGTTGTTAAGTTTCCCGGTATTGCCAAAACTTATAGAGATTGTATTACTTTTACAGAGAATTCTAAGGAGCATCCGTGACAGTTTTGGAAAATTGCACCTTGAAATCGCTCTAATTCCGTTTGGGTCGTTACAATCTGTCGGAAAACAAGCGAGAAACTGTTGGTTAAACATTTGCCGCACGCCACGTGTTTTTGTATCTCCACCAGCCGCAAAATAGTCCATTCCAACACCGGCCAAATGCTTTGTTGTAGTTGTACCGATCAATCTAAAGATCGTCGCATTATTTCAATGTTTGGTGACAAATGGAAACAGTTCAATCAAATTTCAAATGTACAGAATTAATAGCACACTGTTGGTTCACATAATCTGTAAAGTGTGTGTGAGCAAGTGTGGTGGTTGTTATTCAAATTTCTGGCACGTCATCACCGAAATCCGTACAATTTGATTTAACCTGAACACCTCGGCTTTTGATTATTCGGTTTTATCACGATCACAATCTGATACGGGTCGCACCGTATACCTCTACATGGGTACCTATATAGAGCACGATTTTGAATTATTACCGCCTACACTATTTAAATGTTTTGTGTTCATTAACACGGAATTGCTCAACAATATAAGCAACATTAAAATATAACACGTCAATACATTTCGTATTATTAATAATAATAAAAAAGTTGTACGAGCGTAGGTATATTTAGTTGCGTCTTTTCTTCTGCCTGTTTTATGGATGATGGAGGAACTGAATCACAGTCGTTTCATACATATTGCATGAACATTCGATATCGACTGCTTTATCATTTTATATTATATTGGGACTATCGTTCGATGATCGTGCGTGGGAAACAGTTTCCCAATTGTAATCACTATAAAACCATTTGCATCAATTTTAATAATGGAAAATCAAAAGGAATATTTCTCAGAATGATGTTGATTTAATACAAATAGCCCTATATTTTATTCAGATAGGAACAAGAACACCCTTAAAAAACGAAATTAAAGCAAATCGTATTTGTTTAGGGCTACTAATTTCAATGTTAGAGATATACAAAACCAGTAAACATTTAGAATGCTTGTTTCACTTTAATGTTTGTTTCAGATTTCTGTTTTTACTGCTCCCCCTGCTTTTCTCTTTACTATAGTAGTATAGGAAGTAAAGCATAATCAGATTGGATTTCTGATTTAAATGCAAAACACTCCACCATAAACATGTTCCGCCGTTGCAGAAACAATGAAGCACTATTAGCGTGTTGTTTATTCTTTAAAAAAAAAATAAAAATGACGAAAAAACCCACTTACTACTGCCCGATTTCCGTCTTATCTCTCTTTCTCATCCATTTTATTTTATAACACAGTTTTAAGTGGTACTAGTTGTGGCAAAGAACGATAGAAAAAACAAACAAAATCTCTTTTCAATTCTTCGATACTGTTGTTGTTGGCATCCCTTGTTCTATATTTTATATAAAATCGATCATCTAATTCAAGTCAAGACCAGTTACGGCAATATCTTTTCAATGCACCCCCAATACACACCATTAACACCCCCACCAATATTGGGCGACAATGTATAGAGAATCTTATCAGAGCACTTTCCTATCTTGGTTGGCAAAGTGGATTGTGAAGACGAAAGCGTGCAATACATACGACGACAGAAACGACTCCAATCATCCGGATTGGCCGCAAATTGTTTCCGAGATTACGCTGATTCTGGCAATTCGGACCAAAGTGTCGATGCGATATTTTAAGTAGTGGAGGCGTTTTAAAAAGGGACTGTTGTTGCGAACGGGACATGCCAATTTACATCGAAACAGGACGTGAATTACCCTCTGAATAACTCAAAAGGGCGCCGGCGATAAGGCGGCTGTTGGATTGGATCAAAAACAAATAAATATTATAATAGATAAGGGAGAGGACGTTTAGACTCAATTTTAGGTAACAATTTGAATGGTGTAAATATAAAGCTTTAAAAAATGCAACTTTATATATAATAATAGATGTATCGTTAGTTTACACGCGACATGCCCTCAAAGTAAGGTACAAGTATAAGCAATATGGCCGCCGGCCAGTTTCCTTAATAGCGTGCTGTATAATCGGATTGGGGTGGTAGTTTCCCTATAACCACAACATAACAAACTGACGCAGTTATTCTGCAACATTATAACAATATACCGAAATGTTTTGGCGTCTTTATCGATGGGGGCGCCCTGTTGCTGTTTAATATCGGCCGCGTGAGGAACGCAATTATGCAACACATCCAGATATGATCTCCGTCCACACCCCCTATTCAATAGATATTCATCAATTTAGGTATTGTTCACCCTTCTTGTTCACCGATTTTGTTTTTTATTTGTTAATATTATCGCTTTGCTACCACAATGATGACAATAAAGCAATTAAATAATCTCGAGATTTCAATCAGAGTCCAAATTCAATACGAGTCTAATGAATTTATTGTGCGTCGAGATCATCCATTGTGGCTGTCTTTAGATGGAAAACAAGTTTTTTTCTTCTCATTTGTAGATCGTTCCGCGTTAACGAACTCATTCCGCATTGTCATTAACTTGCAACAAACAACAACAACGTGGAAGATTGTTGTAGAAACCACCGTACTAATCGAAACTTCAAATCCACTATGATTGGATTGTCGTCGAGCTGTCGTGCTCTCATTACAATTTCACACGTCACCGACAGAAAAATTGCCAATTTATTAAAGAATATCAAAAACGACGGTGGTGCGAGGCAAAAACTCAGCTGTATGTAAATTTCGTTTAGCTTATAAAAGGATAAAGTTGGCAATTTTTCAGTCAACATTGATCTGTAATAGAATCTTTATCGGTTCAAGTTTTTAATATTCCACTCAGTTGCCACACGTAAACGGAGATAAATTTAATATAATGAGTTCAAAAGCAGTAGCTGAGAATTGTGTGTGTGTGTGTGTGTTTGTGTAGAGTTGCCAGCGGCTCCTTACAAGAAGACAACATTGTGCCGCATCCTTATAAATCTCCAGGCAGAACTTTGGCAAGTCGTCTCCAACAAACGACACGATACTAGACTTTGACTTTATTTGAATATATCATTATTCATTACTATAAGGGGCGATACAAGCTCGGCTTGTAAATGGTCCGTAAGGATAATTTGTAAAGTTGGAGGATTTTTCTTGTTGAATTTTCGAATCATCTATTATTTCGTTGGGGTTCTTACCAGGCCC
Source organism: Hycleus phaleratus (assembly GCA_013841185.1). NCBI lineage: Eukaryota > Metazoa > Arthropoda > Insecta > Coleoptera > Meloidae > Hycleus > Hycleus phaleratus. Next base: position 48,785 of record JACDRP010000311.1, read on the forward strand.
GGGCTGAACAAGACCGGGAGGCGAGGATTGCGCCGGCGACAACCGCCAACAGGAGGCCCATGCCATTGCCTTTTCAATTTAAATTTAAAAATGCAAGATGTTTAAACATTAGTTTTTAATAAGCGATATCCCGCTTGTTTTTGGAAATATCGCAGAAATTAAAAGGACATTATAAGTTGGATTTAAGGACTTTTCTCGTTCAGGAAATTTTGGTTGTATTTTGAGTTACAAGGAAAATTTTGAGGCATGTAAATTCTACAATATTTTTATATTTTTCTTATAACTTCACCAAAGTTGTTTATTTTCAATGATTCTGATAGAGTTTCTAGAAAATTGAAAGCGCTTTTCAAATATGTAAGAAATTTCCCAATCGGTTTACTAGTTTTCCAGGAAATTGCCGAAACTTAAACTAAATTACACGATTTGGTGTCCAAACAATGCCAATTTTTAATAATCGATAATTTGCTTATTTTCGCAGCATTGTAATGAATAAAACAGCATTAAATAGAGCATTTCAAGCAGCATTATAGGAGGTTTTTCGTTTAGAAAAATTGCACTTAGTTTTGAATTTGTAAGTGAAAATCTAAGCGTGAATTTTTCTACAAATTGGTACATTTTCCTTTATTTTCGCTGATAATTTAGTGAAAATCTATAAATTTATGAACCATTTTCGCTTGGATCATAGAAAATAGAAAGCGGTTTCCAAAACTGCAAGAAATTTTCCAATCGAATTGCTAGTTTTCCAGAAAATTGCCAAAACTTAAACTAAATTATACAATTTGGTGTCCAAACAATGCCAATTTGTAATAATCGATAATTTGCTTATTTTCGTAGCATTGTAATGGATAAAACAGCATTAAAAGAGCATTTCAAGCAGCATTGGAGGAGGTTTTTCGTTTAGCAAAATTGCACTTAGTTTTGAATTTGTAAGTGAAAATCTAAGCGTTAATTTTTCTACAAATTGGTATATTTTCCTTTATTTTCGCTGATAATTTAGTGAAAATTTATAAATTTATGAATAATTTTCTCTTGGATCATAGAAAATAGAAAGCGGTTTCCAAAACTGCAAGAAATTTTCCAATCGAATTGCTAGTTTTCCAGAAAATTGCCAAAAATTGAAGACCCTACATTAGATTTTTTCGGTTTGGCCCCCAAACACTGCCAATATTCAATAATCGAATTAGAAAGAGCATTTAAAGGCGCATTAGAGAAAGTTTTTCATTTTGGAAAATTACTCTTGGATTTGAATTTATAGACAAAAATCTTGTAACATCATTTTTTGCACATTTTCTGTATTTCTACCGATAACTTAGCGAATATTACAAATTTACGAATGATTTTTGCACAGTGTATAGAAAATGAAAAGCGATTTCCAAAACTACAAGAAATTTTCCGATCGGACTGTTAGTTTTCCAGAAAATTGCCAAATATGGAGGGAGTTGTATTAGACTTTTTCGGATATCCAAGAAACTTTTCAATCGACGACAGTTTGCCGGAAAATTCCCAAATTTGAAGGAGCACCCGAGAAAGCTTTCTAATTCTATTCCGGAGAGAATAATTGAGAAACCATTGATTTATCGGGGTCGAAATGGCCCAGTCCGGCACTGGTTTTCGCCAACTAAATCACCCCTTGTCGACATAAAAACATGAAAATCTCCATTGTATTCTTCACTATTACTTAATTCTGGTAGTTTTTCTCGTTTTTTTGTCATTGAAATTTATAGACAAATTAATCATCGTCCATCATTTTTCTCTATTAAGCGAAACCTGTCATATGTATAGTAGATATTCGAAAGGATTGCCCATGCATAAGTAGGACTATTGAATAAAATTGTAATATTTCATAACGTTCACTACTGTCAATCTATCAACATCAATCGAATCATCAACGTCAGGATAATCCGGGAATTCTAACAAATCGATCTTAACAAACGGCCGTTTAAACACCTTTATGAATGGGAAATTGAATATAATTCGAGTCTCGCCTTGAAATCAAATCTACTATACAACGATTAAAATAAAAGAAAATGAAAATATAGAGACGGTGGCCGTGAGTTTGTGGCCTGTTGAAGGTGGAAGAGGATCGACTAGTTTGTTGTACCAGAAAAATGACTGTACACTTTCTATAGGATTATTCAAGTCGAGCCAATAAGCCGATAATAAACCAAGTATAAAGCTTGCATCAGCGACGAAGAAGACCGAAGAGAAATAGAAAAAAAAACGCAAGTGAGAGGGGATGAAAATGTATGTATACAAGAAAAGAGATTGGTACAAATGGACCCCAATTTATCTCGTATTCAATTCTGAACGTAATCTGTTTTCGAGAAACTGACAGCATGTTTAGTAGCTGGGAAAAATCTTTAACAGGAAAATCTCAAATACGGATCAGTCGAGTGTAGAAATGGAATTTTAACAAAATACACGCTATTATTGTTACTAAAGATTGTGCGATATCCGAAGAGAACTACCTCAATTACATATCGAATCGTTATTGATAGGTGTTGAAGACATAATAACATAGATTTGTATCGTAAAAAATCAACAAACCATCACTGTGGAATATTAACGATGCAATAATTCATTCGTTTTAAAGAAAACCGTGCAATTTCTTTTCGAAATAATCATCGCATTGCGACTAGAACCAAATCAATGGCGTAACCATTACACTAGAACCGTTGCATAGTAAACGAGACAAAAAAAAACCGATGATTAACGACAACCCGATATAACAGTAGTAAGATTAGTTGGATATCTTTAAACAAATATATTAACGACAAAGTTTGAATAGAGCCGTTGTCCTATTAGAGATATTGTAAAAGGTAACAACCAACTACTGGCACACATTCTTCGACAATATCCATCTTTGTTGGGCGTATTTGTATAGAACATGACGGCCTATTATTTTGTCGGTTATTACAGGAAGGAAAAATCGCTTAAAAATCGGGTGTATGTGTGTAAAAGTGCAGTTGTAGGTGCAGTCTATCGCCTTTCAGTCATGACTCATTCGGTAATTTTTACGCAGGATCCACTCAATTCTCAACTTGCCTTTCTAACTCTTAGTTAATGACCCGAAACCATTGTAAATTATCAACCGAATAGCAATTTATTGCAATTAGCCTATAACAGATCACATTTAATATGCTTTAATTGAATCTAATTGTTTTGTATTTATTGTAAATCGATTCCGTTTTGCTTTTTTTGGAATCTCTCCCATCAACTGGGACAATATTTTAAAAGCGCCGGTAGATAAGCTAGTCCGTTATTAATGAGGGAATTGTAAAATTTCCAACCGTCTAAAGTGCACATTATACCTCCCTATCAGATTAATTACAGGATCGCATGTTCACCTTGCTTTAATATTTCTATATCTCATTTAGCTTTTACCAGATTACTTTGACCTTAAAATGATATTGTTTTTGATCTCTTTTAGTGATAAATTAATAAACATTGTAGAACCTGTAATTAATTTTTTGTTTTGCCCCAACAACAACGTAAAAACTTGGTTAATTTGTCCGAATTATAAAAATACCGAACGAAAATAAACTGGAAACTTCCTCGATTGCAATTATTTTTCTAAACATTCTCGTGGAATTTATACGGAAACTTGCAGTAATAATCTTGAAGAATTCGCTGCAAGTTCGGAATGGACTCGAGTTCAGGAATCAAGTGAATTAGTCGATTTCCGTGCCAATAATTCAAGCTTCAATAAAGTTGCAGTAGAAGCGACGATTGTTGCAATTTTCAATTAAAGTTTTTATGATTCGATAATGCACGCGATTTGTGGACCTTTTGGTTGTACCCGCGGTATTGTTTCGATTTTAATTCGATTTGAACGCAGCCTCGGGGCGTCCAGCCGTCTAGACCGCTTGCTATTTCTACGGAATCTTGCCTACATCTTATGCAAATAATCCTTGTATCATTCCATGTTTAATGTATAAGCTATTACGCTGAGTTTGGCGCTTGTTTACGGTTTAGTTAGCGGTATTAGCATTGCAACTACACGATAATCGAACTTGTTTGTACAATTTTCGGCCGATCCAAGACGATAAAAATTTAAAATCACCGGACATGTGAGCTTTATGTTTTAGGAAAAGTTTTGATGAAATGCCGCCCGGTTCCGAGCATTTCCAGCCATATGGTCCGGCATCAAATCTGTATCTTTTACGCGATACAACGAATATACGAGACGAACATAAAATTTATTATTTCATCTAAAACTATCTGGATATAAACTATTGTTTAAGCATGTTTGGCAATTTTCGAAGTCTCTAGTTCCAGTAAAAATTGAATTGAAATATCGCATTTATCTTGGAGTTTTTCTCTCATAAGAGGACCATTATTTGTGGATTTATTGTCGCCATTTTCGATTCGTGTAAATATGCTACACATCCAAGATTTACTACTTTTGTTGCTCAAATATTTGGCGTTCCATATCCAGAAATTACTTGTACTATAAAAGTTACACTTGAATAAATCCAGTCTTTGCGTTTGATTCTCCCAATTAGAAAAATAAATTCACTTTTTGTCTTGGAAACCGAGTCTTGTTTGATAATCTGTCGTTTCGAGATTTTCCGCTCTTCCAACCGTTTATTTATTTAATCATCAAATATACACGAGTGTTGTTTTTTTCTGTATATCCCTAGATCGTTTAATGTCTGTTTAATCAAGTTTTTGTAAACATATTACACGATTAGAGGGAGACGGGGAAAAATCCAAATTCATCGACAGTGAATTGAGTTGTAATCGATGGCACTCTTGTGGTCCGCTAGACCATGAAAGTTGAACACGATCGATGATTATTAATAACCAAACAGTTATCAATTAATTGTCAAGGGAAATATTGATCGGCCAACCCATCGAAATGTTGAAAAGTGAAAGGGTAATTAAATTAAAGATGTTGCGCCCACGTGTTTGTACATCTCGACTATTTTGTCGTTGTTTTCGTTTTCAATTCTTTAGTTGACTCCCCCTGTCGTGTAATATAATATTCGAAAAATAATGGCCGCATAAACGTGTAGCTCGTTTATTCTGTACGCAGGTGAGGCTGGTGCCTTTTTTTCGTTGTTGTTGTTGTTGTCGTGTACCGTTTAGCTTAGCGATATTTCCGCTGATTGTTTAATTTAACAAGGCACCTCGACCTGCAATTACTTTTTTCACCGTGTCGTTCCAATAGAAATTATACGACTAGTATAACATCCTCAATATTCGTATAATATGTATGCTTATCAACAAATATAAGAATTGAGCACGTTTTTATTACATCTTGATATTGGAAACTAAATTGCCTTTTCCACGTAAATTATCAATTAATTCGAAACGTGAGTAATGGTTATTAAAACAATATTATTGAGCCAAATGGCAAAAAAGCGACAGTGCGGAACACGATCTAGTCGGACTGTAAACGAGACCTGATCACCTGATCGATGATCACCTTGAGCGCCGGTCGATCGGAAAACCCATCGGAAAATCCATTCTAATATTCGAGAGAAAATCTAACAACAAAAACAATGAACCCGATATTGGGGCCAGTGAACCTTCATTGCTAATTTCCCGGTAAACTCATCCACCTGGGGGCGAAAAATCGAGATTTCCACGGAACAAATTCAATTTCCAATAGGTAAATTGGGAGAATTCGTGCAATTAACACTATCGTGTTCGGAGAGTTGCAAACTAGATGCTTATCAATTCGATATTGTTGAAATAAACGGCAATGTTGGCCGATTAATAAATATTTAATTGAGATAAAGTCGAGAAATTGGGAGTAGAGTTACATAAACAAGTCGAAATTCGATTCCAATAAGACGAATAACGAGTTATACGGTTAATAAGTCGTCCATCCTTGCCCACACAGTCATATTAGCATTTAGATTTACGATTGGGAGGTGATTCGAATCGTTGCAATATATGTTATTGGTACAATTAACGAGCCTCAATGGGCCATTTTGAGCATAAAATTTGAATCAATTATTTACAACGGATTCCAGAATAAAATAAACAAATTTTTAAAGTGTTAAAAAACGTGATTCTCGAGGAAATAAAACAACGTAAACGACTCATAAAAATAAATGAAATTCACCGTTGGAACAGAATCTTGATAAAAGCATTTTTTTATTAGTCATTAGCTGGAGTTAACTATTAGTTGCCACAAAACAATGGAACACCTTCATCAACATTAATAAAACGTCCACAGGAGTGTCTTCTTCATATCTGTATTACAATCCGAAATTCGTTTTTTTCTGTTGTTATTGTTGTTGATGATGTTATATCCGTTTATCTCTTTCAACAACTATGATTATTAAAAGCGAGAAAATCGAAAACTATTGTCTTTTAGTTGAACTTTCAACACCCGACTATCCGGCTACTGAAAGTTGAATGTTTGACACGCCAAAAGATCGCTTGACATTTTGATTGACGATCTGTTTTCGGGAATTCCAAAAACTACCATCCGAAAAGAACTCCGATTTCACGTGTTGATAAACGGGGTGTTTTTAAAATAGACCAACATTCGTCATAAGATTTTCGTGTGTGTCTGTATTGAAAACTGAATAACACATGTTTCGGTTAATATTCAACAAACAAACAGCCATATTGACATTAAAAGAATTCCAAAGTGGTGGAAAAACTTTAACACAGCTGCAATAACAACGGTAATAAGCGAGTTGTGCGTGTGTTGGTTTGTTTATTTTTTGTATCACACGTCCTGTATTATCGTAAAAGAAGTTGTAGTGGTTGTTGCTATTGTTTTATATTGACCTGACCGAGTGACTTGATTCCACTAGATTCAACTTGATTGATGGTTGAGTTCTTGTGGTTTTTCTTGCCGCTTTTCCGGTTGAAATCATTTGTTATTCTACAGACAAATAAAGGGCAAGTGAAACAGAAAAATCAACCGGGATGATACAACAACAATAATTGATCAATGTTGTTTTTGCATGTTCACAACATATATTTTAATATTGCTCCATCATCCGTTATGATATTAATTAGACGCTATTTAACTTTCAATAGAGCGTTCTATTAACAATTAAAAATACATAATTCCCTCTATATCAGATTCTTGATTAATATTTAAATCGTTAATTATATAACGATGCACCAACATATTATTATCAGGACGTTTAAATCAGGCAATTTCTCGTATTTACAGCCGCAGTAAAGTTAAATAGACCAAAAAACAATTAAAATAAAGAACAACTGATGAGTGTTCCGCACTGTGTGCTTTGCCATGCAAATGATTTTTTACGGTTTCTCACTCTAGATCCGAGCCCGATTGTGGATTTATTGAAAAATGGGATAATCTGTAAGTTTTACCGGTTTTTTTCGGGGTGGCAAACTAGCGATCACCCCGAATCCATTAGAAATGATCAATGACGGTCGCTTTCAGTTCGATATTGGGCAAACATTGCGGTGGAAAGAGACGGGACACGTGTGCCATTTCGTCGACGGCGGCGGTTGTTAACCATCAGATCAATTTTTCAGTCGATGAAGGCGGCCCCGTCTGCCGTGTAATCGAAGGCAATTTATTGTAAATTGTATTGAAATTGAATTGTTATTATTTGATCAATTGCAAAACTTTTGAGGTTTTGCTACTGTATATCGTCGCTTTATAAATGTTTAAATAATAAGAGAAAATCGAAACTTGCAGCGAGATACGAACGGGTGATAATATCGAAAAGCTCGGTGGAGGAGGTTTCTGTCTGCATGCAGTGGAACTGGTTGTTGGATTGCAGTTTTCTCGACATTCTATATGTTGTTGGCACATTGTTGCCGATCTGATAATGAATAGAATTAAATGGGAAAAAATACAAGGAAAAATTCTATAAGTGTTTACGGCCAGTGGGATGGAGGTTAAAGACATGGATGCAATTAGAATCGTATAAAATATTCACCACTAATTTCATCTTATAAACGAGTGTTGAAAAACGTGTCATTACACCGTTATTGGAATATGCAGGATTACAAAAAATAATGAAAACAAATAATTATAGTCTTCGTGATTTCAAACAATTATCTACATCGACAAAATCGATCGATAGTTCGCCTGCACCGGCATTATTATTTATTTAAAAAAAACCAACGCTGATATCGCATCGGGAATAGCCACAATAAATGCCTGTAAGCTATTCTCTCCGTCTTCTAGAAACGGATTTTTGGAAAGTTTCGATTTGCGTGTATATTGTTTGAAAATTTCATTACGAAATTTCAATATGATTGGGCGTGGGCGGTCGTCCACTAAAAAAGTATCAAGTGTTTACGCGGGTCCCAGCTGACGCCTGTATGGAACATAAATCCGGTTGGTTTTGCAAACGTTTTGGGAACATCATCAGTTCATCGACTACTCTAACGCCACGATAAATCAATCCTGACAATTCACCCTTGAATCAATTTCAACTAGACTATTGCTATAAGTGTCAATCAATTAATTCTTGATTTAGATTCCAATATAGCGCCGTTGATTAGTTGCGAATAAGAGACATTTTTATTTCCTATAGCTACCTATATCGACCAACCAACACACTTGTCTGGTGTTGTTTTGTCGTGGTTGTCGTTGTAATGGTGCAGCAACTGAATGCACACAATTCACCTGCATATCACCGCATATCTCCCCACAGGGAATCAAAGTTAATGCCCCCATGGCCTGTGTGTGAGTGTGTTTGGCCTTGAGACGATGTGCGGACCCCAATGCAAATGATGGGACCACGCAGTCGACCGCGTCTCCCGGGATATTGTCGATAGATGAGGCAGCGCACCCCGCACCACAAACACTCAGTTAGCGACCATCAAACACCACCAAATCCACCACCTACACGAACCGGGGCGACTGTCTGCCAAACGATGGAAATTTGGCCGAGACAAAATTAATAATTGAGCCGAATTTGGTAACGTGTTATTATAATGAGACTACAATTGTTGAGATTTTGCAATTAGATTTTAGCGTTTGATGCAGCTTGGCCTGATTCAGAATGATCATTTAGCGTTGCGTGCAGCCACGTTTAAAACAGCTGCGTCACGACGTCGTTGCATAAGTTGTCTTGGCGCAATACAACACCGGCGAAAGTTGATGTGAGGTCAATGTCAGAATTAAACTCAAAACACACACACACAAACCCATAGAGCAGGAAAAATTAAACTTGTTTTGATTGTTTTTTCGCTCACCTCCATACGGAGATTGTTTCAATCTAATCTATACGTCAATCTTGCCCATCATCACTCATGTCGCGTCTTGAAACGTTCTACATTTCATTTTTATGTTTCATTTCCTATCTTTCGTCTTGTGCACATATCACGTATTATACTTGGACTCGGTTGTCGCTTATTGCTTCCATTTTCGACGGCTGCGAAGCCAAACTAGAAACATTCGGCTATCTTAGAGATGTTGCCGATTTCTGTTTCTGCTTCCGTAATTGTCCAATTGAGCAAAATCGAAGCTATTTCAGCTTCCGAATAAACGGATCTATAACGACAATTAATATTAGCGATATCTCTCCTATTTGAGGAGCTACCAATATAAATTGGCATCAGATTGAATTCTGAGTAACAGATTTTCTCAAAGAATTCAGCAATTTGGAAGAGTTTTTATCCGAAAAAATTACTTTTCCGGCAAATTGCATCATATTTTTGATTCGGTATCTGAAGAATGCTGATCGATATCTCTCTTGTTTGCTGAGATATTGCATTTAAAAGAGCATTGCAAGCAGTTCTTAGTAAAAATGCTGATTGAATCTGAGCTACATCTGAGCATGTTTCTCTAAATGCTTCATATTTTCCTCTATAATTTCGTAAATATTATCGATTCTTCGATGGTTTTCCACCAGCTTATAGCAAATTGAAAGCGTTTTTCAAATCTCCCAGAAATCTCCTGGAAGCTTATCAGTTTTCCGGAAAAGTGACGAAATTGACTTTCTTGCCCAAACTACAATATGAATCACGCCGGAATAATTAAAGAAATACACTTTGGAGTAAACACAGAAAGCCTAAAAGACACGCAACTCCGACTAGTTGTCGATTTTAAACTCAGATTATCAGTTTTAATCGATATACGAATTATAAAAAAACTGCAATTAACGTGTTGTTTTTTTCCAGTATGTCTTTATACCAAGGCAAAGACCTCCCTGAAACGATTATTTATACGAATCTGATAAGGTGAATTTTTTTGAATATTCATGACTTGCACACGGTAAAAGTAATAATAATATCATGCATGAGTTTCAGTCATTTCAGCCGCTTGCACTAGATTTGATTAACGAGGAAAACAACTGTGATTGATGCTAAAAAAATAGAAAAAGTCAACTTTCTACACACTCGATGGATTTTATTGGGTGATAAGTTGATATATGTTGGGAAAATCGTATCAGTATCGACACTCTGCTTGTAATGATTATGAAAACTGCCGCGGTCTAATAATTCAACGTATTTATTAAAACGTAACAAGCTCGAGGCGGAATTTTGTCTCTCTTTCACAGTTGTTTGTTAATATTTAATTGGAAAAGTTGCTAATTCTAAGATAATTTAATGGGAAAACTAGTAGAACACATAAATTTCAAGTTTAATCAATTGACTTTCTAGTTATTGCCGCAAGTTGGGAGTGACTCTTTCAGAGTGCGATTTTTTTCTTGTTTTCGGTCGGTTTCGAATTGGAGGCGGCGCGGGTGATTACCTTTACCGTATTTCTTGTATAATAACTATGACAGTGGGTAAAAACGGGCAATATTGCTTAAAATGTCACCAGATGTGTGTCAATAGGCGAGTGTGGGTGCAGCACTTTCTTAATATTGTTATGTTATTATTGGCGCGTGCATTGTAATTGTTTGTAGACTTGGTGTTATTGCCACACTATTCAAACCACTTCTGTTATTAAACCCGTTAACAATGATACATTTGTCAACGACAGTCTGTTCTATTTATTTATCAGCACTTATGAAATTCTCAATCGAGTCTTGAATTACTTACGACTTACAACCGGGCTAGAACTCGATAAAAAAATGGAAACTTTGACCAACGATTTCTCGTCCATTTTTTGATAAAAATCCAAATCTTTGGGCTTACTCGAAAGAGCGTTTTAAGCAGTATAAGAGGGATTTTATAGTTTTGGAAATTGTCGTGGAAAATTCGAGTTATAGATGAAAAACTAAAGCTTGTGTTTTTTAAGTTTTCCTTCACAACTCAACTTATTTCTACAAGAAATATCTTGTAGAAGTCCTGGTAGTTTTCCGCAAAATTGAGAAAAGTGGCAAGGTTTCCTTGCACAATTTTGAAAACTGTAGGGAAATTCGTTAGTCGTTTTCGCCCCTTTCAGTTGAAACCCCATATTTATGCAAATAACATTTTCCAAAACCATATATGCCTCTTGTACCGCTTGAAATGCTCTTTCGGACAGGCCCAAAACTTGAATTTTCGCCGAACAATGGCCGAGAAATCGTTCGCCGAAGTTTCAATTTTTTACCGAGTTGTTTATAAAATCGTTCAAAAAATTGCAGATTCAACGACTGGTCTGTGAAGTGGTTGCAGTTCAGTAGCCTGATGCGTACGATTCGTGGAATCGTCGTTGTACCCCAACTATGTCAGCAAATAATGAAGGTGTCTCGTGAACAAGGCGGACGTCAGACAATCCACCCACATTACACGCAGAATTGCCCCCAAAACAACAACAAAATTCCTGTTCATTGTGTGTAAATGTCTATGCATGTTTCAATAATTCCAACAACAAATTCGTACACAAGTGGAGTATATAATTTCTGTTATCTTTCCCACAAAGTTGAGTCGAGGAAAATTTCTACAAGTAGATATTTTTGAAGGGAACTCATGCCGGAAGCATCCGCCCTTTTGTTGACTGTCATCTCTCCGCCTGGTGAACCTGTAAATAGGATTTATCGTTGAGTGTTGTTTTTTTCGTGCCCTCGGTGTGTATGTGCTTAGAACCATAACGCAGTACTCCTACCCGGTTGATGTTTCCTTTCGATGTTTTGCTTATTCATTGTGACAAAAATTTTAAATACATCTAATGTACACTTGGATGTAAATTTAGATGAAAACGGATATGGTGAGGGTGAATATCCTTCAACATAATCTTTTTCTGGCCATTAAAACCTAATAAAACCGTTTCTCTATTATGGTCATTAAATTGTTTAGTTTTTCAAGTAAACATTAAAAAATTACACGTATTTTAATGGAAGAAATTAAAATTTCAACATTACAGCCATCTTAACATCTGTTTTATCAATAAAATAAATTTAATTAAATTTAAAATGGCAATAATCATATCTTTTACGTTTATTGTAGCTTCTGTTCTCATTCTCCAACTTCTAAGGTCACGAAAATTCCTTTCTCTTTGGTGCATTCAACATGACCCACTATAGTGGAAATCTTCAAAAAACATCGATTTTTTGTGTTCTCATCGATGGAAATTTTCTAAAGTTCACAATTCCCAGGGGAAATTGCAAAATCATTTACTTTATCAAATTTAGCAAGTTTTAGTAGAAAAATAAACTGGGCGTGTTATCGTCGCTTTACTTTTCCAGATAAAGTCCACCAAAGTTTCTCATTTTTTGCGTATTTATTCCAGTAAGTTGAAATTTCCACAATCGAACAGCCATGGGGCGGGGATTTTTCCATAATTCTGTAGCCACTTACAATAATGATGGTATTGTATGAAATTCCGTTAATTTCTCGTAATTCGTCTAACAATTGGTAATTTTGTTATTAAAACGAAATAGATCCATTACCAGGTCAAAAACTCCACAATTCAGCCGTTCCAAGAACGGAAAAATTTATAAAACAATTACATTATCCATCTTCGGTTTATTTCACGGATGGTGGGTTGTCCTAATGCGACCGAAAATTTAACATACATTTAAAATTTTAAACAGCGTAAACAACGTAGAAACACTTTCAATTTGTTTTCAGCTTTTGTGTTGTTTTTCCCTCTGTTGTTTCCTATACAACAAACACATCCTCGTCCGTTCCAACAATAATTACAACAACCGTAAAAAAGAAACAATAAAAGCTAATAATACCAACAAGGACAATCATGCAAATCGCATTATTTCATGAAATCTAATTTATAGATCTTCACGGCGAACTGCCTGCTTGCCTGCCCGGCCACCAATTCGTATTATTTTGAGAAAATTTCGGCCATTATAATACGATATTTTTGTACGATCGTGTTGTCGATAAGGCCCAACACTATTTGGTATTATGGAAATTATAACTTGCAATATGATCGGCGCGATATAATTATATCACCTACGGTACCATAAATTCGGAAGCGCTTAACATAATAAATTACCAAAAATAACGTTCATTATTGCGGTTCAGGATAATTAACATCAACAACTACACACACACGCCTGTCTTGCTCTTTTTCAATCGAAATACACGACTATTTCCGTCTTGTTCTACTGTTGTTTTAAGAGAAAACTGATTAATTATTTTTGTATTAAGAATCCTGTAATAAATCATACTCTTTTTTGTCGTCTTCGCCTTCGGTTCAAACTTTAAAACTAAATAGAAATCGTGTCTAGATTTACGGGCGACTTTATCGATTTTGTGCTGCTAACTCAAAAGACAAACATAATTAACATTTCTCAGATCGAACGATCAGGCGTTTCATCGAGAATTACACAAAATCTATTTTAATAAGATTATAATTGGTGTTAAAAAAATTTAATTGGTGATTATGATCAGAGTTGCACATTATTCTATTGTTCTATAATTATTTCTAAACAAATTCGTTGATAATCGCCGATAATTATAAATTATTACCGTTTAACACAAAAAAATTGTAAAGAAGACTACCAAAAACGATTAAGTGACACCCTTAGAGGGCAATTACAGGGCTAGTTTGAGTCGTAAATTGCCATTTGGCACCACTACGATCATTAATATCACCTACCCGTAAAGGTAACAGTTTTATTATGGTTTAATTCTGGTAGTAAAATATCCTTGAATTACTTATGATCCTGGCTATTTCTAAAGTTTTTTATAAACACTACAATTATCTTTGTTTTTTGCAGTAATTTGGTTCTAGTGACGGATAATCGAGGGAATAATCGCTTTTTTCGCCGCTTAGAACTACAATTTAGAAGACTCCAGTTGGGGATTTCGTGCCGAAAACTCCGTCGAAGGTGAGCTATAACAATTGTCGTCTATTGGTCTTTAAGTCGATTTTTATCGGGTTTTAACGGTAAATGCGAGAGAAGTCTCAAAAGTTGCGATTTCCGTCCAAAAGCTGGTTTTTGGAACGAAATTCGCCATAATAATCGAATATGTTCAAACGCGTTCGTTATATTATCGCGTTAGTGAGTTTCATTAGAATGAAGCTCGCTAACGTGTTCAAATTCGAGGAAAATATCGAAGAATTCGTTAAAATTCGCAAAGTTTCCAAGTAAGGTTAGGAATATCTGGGGAGTTTTGTTGCCAACCTTGTTGGATACGCGCAATTCAAAATACCCAGTCCCTATTGGCCAATTGAAGATTCATGACCTTATTAGTCCAAATTCGATTAATGTCTTAATTTGGGGCTCGTTGGGTGTGGTTGCGATTGAAGAATTTTTGAATTCAAGTAATTCTTTTCAATTTTGATTATTTTACACTGAAATTACACAAATGGGGATTAATCGAATAGTTTTAAGGCTAGAAATTTTAGTAGTGAGACAAATTTGCTAATCGAAGAAAAATTGCAAAATTCCACTGCAATTTTCAGTCTTGTTTCGGCTATTAAAAACTATACAATTTTTTCAAAGTCCAGAATTTGGCCAAAACTTTAACTAGAAGCCGGCCGGAAAGCAGCAGACTCCTGCGAGTAGCAAAATTTGCCAAAAATCCCAAATTAAACGCGAAAATCATCCGCAAACGGCTAAACCTGCCTGTTAGACGTCTTTTTATGATCCGATATTATCATTAAAATCTTCTGGAGACCCCACGAACGCCGGCGAAGTCTGGCGGAAGCCGATTTCTCATCCATAAAGCGTCCCTATTTAGGGGTTTACTATAATTGGGAAATAAAATCCTTTGATCTTATACATCGCCTCTCATTTTATCTTATAATGTTGTAAGAAAAAACTGACATTTTTAATATACACACAAGCTTTGCTTGGAAATTGACGCTTTTCAAGGCAGAAGTTTTGTTTCAAATACTTTACAGGCATTTTAAATAATCCATTGAAACTTTCATTAGCCCAAAACTGATTACTTTAGAGTCAAAGCAGCTGACTTTGAAGCGATAAATTTGAAAATCTCCCGTTGCGTTTTTTTAATAATTGGGAAATTATCGTTTCAAATTACTAATTTCTAATACAATAAACAAATATTGACAGTTTATTCTATTAATTATTACTTCTTTATGTACAATCAAAAGGACGATTATTAAATCGTCTGTATCAATATCAATATTGACTTTTATACAAATTGTGTTGTTCTATTTACAATTCTAAATCCATTTTCATTCAGTTTTACGCAGATATACACGTACGGATATTGGTGTAGATGGAACAAATTGCTAATTTTTCGATTTTCATGCAAATCTAACGCGAATTTAATACCAAAAAAAAACAACAAAAATACCGCGACCATTATCAATTGACGTTGGAACCAAATATAGAACTCCTATAGCATCTATGTTAGCGCACTTTCCATAGATATTTATTAATATTATGTTAACTGGACGGTATTTACATAACGCAAAAAGTGCATTTTCAAATACATAAATTCAATAAATGATATCATTTGACCTTTTCTATAATTATATGGAGATTAAAATTAAAATATCTCTATTAACAAAAAATAAATAGAATAGAAAGACAGTGTGTGATTAATTTTTTTTTTTAAATAGACGAGTAGATATGGTCGTTGACCAGGTAATAACTCTCTATATTGTCGTGATGACATCATAAAATTGAGGAAATCTCAGCTTAATACTTTTATTAAAACTGTAAAAAAATGTTTAAACAACTTTATTGTTGCTAGTATTCGTGTAATTTGCAAATGTTTCTGAGCCAATTACTAAAGGGTCAAGTCAACAACATCTTGGGAATAATTTTGGACGAAATTTGTGATAATAACCGCCAACATTATGTATGATTGACTAGTTAATGGCAATTTTAATTAAATTGATAGAGATTTGGGAAAACCGGGCAGTAGATTATCAAGACTGGAGCTAGAGAGAATATTGCCTGTGGCAAAACTCCTATCGATTTTGCACGTTAAATTGCCAAAATTTTATCGAATTTTGCTATTTGAAAGTTAGTTCCCGATGTTCATCGAAATTTTGACAAGTTTTGAAGTGAGGGTTTGAGGCTTTTAAGATTCTTCAAGTCCGGATTTGTATCTTTGCCACTGCCAGGTTCAAAGATATTCATTGGTGAACAATTCGGAAACTATTTTGTGGAGTTATAGAGCGGTCTTTACAGAATATTTCAGAAAAATTTCGTAGTTGATCGGAGAGTCGGTCAAAAACGTTTCTTTTGGACACTGTATGTGTAGTTGATTGGTGGAAATCGTGACATTGTCCAAAAACGTTTTTGACCGACTTCCCGATGAGCTACATGGTCTAACTTTTGCTAAAATCCTCCCCAAAAGTTGTCAAAATATCGCTAAAATCGCTCACCAATTAACAGGACATACTCTTCAATTCGGTATACTCAAAATGCTACTTTTTCAAACATACTGTCTGAGGCAATTGTCTCTTGACCGACTTCCCGTGGTCTAACTTTAGCTAAAATCTTCCCTAAAAACTCCCCAAATATCTTTATAATCGCTCACCAATTAATAGGAGATACTCTTTAATTCGGTTTACTAAAAATGTTGCTTTCTCAAACATAATTGCCGACCCTGCAATGATTGATTGCAGGAGGAATTTCAATGAAATTACCAATTCTGTTTTCAATATCAGCAAATTATTTAACTCTACAGCGTTGTTCTGTAGCAAAATAGTCAATTAGGATTTCGTTTTGATTTTCAATGCACGTACCCGATATTATATTATCTAGTTTTATTATGAAATGTATATAAGAAACCGCTACTTTATAATGATATTATTCATACTATTATTGTTCTCGAGATTTTGTCTCAAAAGTTGGAAATATACCATCATATCTCATTATTATTCCATCTGGTTACAACACTACTGCACTGCACAGAATTGCCGAACTAAAAGTACATAATTTACATGAAAAGTCCTATTGTTGGACGAATGATTTCAAAAATATTCCAAGGATTTTTAGAAGAGTCCCTTACTAGCTCACCAACAACTTGGCCAAAAAAAGTTCCTTCTAATGGCGGTTTTTGAAAACGAGCGAACCACCTCAAATTACTCAGAATGACTCAGAAAAATGTTTTAGGAGCTTCCTTGATAACATTCGAATGAGCTACGCTGTCCAAATTTGGCGAAACACCCCTGTATACAGTTGTCGAGTTATTGAGAAAATTCGTATTTATTCTGAAACCAAATTAAAGGTATCTTCTTTTTATGATTTCACTTAATAGAGATATAATCCCCAGTAATCGGTCAAAACCCGTAGAAATTCGGTAAGTCATTAACCTTTTATCACATGAACATGTCCAATTATCAACTACTGTCAACAATTCTTAAAAATTCTCATTTGTAATTTACGATAATAATCCAATAAGGAGGAAGAAATGGAAACAAGAAAAGATGCCGATTTGTTTACTCCAGTCAGTGACATATGCCCTTCGTGATTCTTCGATCATGGTTTAAGCAAGGTCATTGGCGTGACGTCCCAACTTGATCTTCCAATCACTCATTAAATCATTATCTGCATCAGTGGACACGACCTGCCACTGACCCGGAGCCATAACCCTACAACATGGGCGTCTCATATGCAGCATACACACAAAAAAAATCGACTATAATAGAATTTTTCCATTTTCTTTTCATAATACGAAACGAGTAAATTAGAAAGATTGTTTGCTCTAGCCTTGACTTTTCGACTTTGATTCAATCAATTCAATCACCTTCACCTTCATCTATAATAAGAGATTGCGTCGATTTTTTTTTGTTCGCTGTTTCATAATCAACGAAATAGATTGACGATGATCTTGAAACAGCAAACACGATTATACACGTGCTTTTTTCTATAAAATAACTGGAATAGAGACCGGAAGGTACATTTACTATTCGAAAAAAGCCTTGAAAATTCAGGTGTGCATACTATGTCGCTATACCAATATAAAATACCCTATTTAAGGTATAATTAACAGATACAATGTATTACTTTAAGACAATTACGGTTGTTTTCCGTTAGCATTATTTAACAAGTTTTCTGTATTGAATGTATGTTGTATACATAAACTATTGTGGGTGAATGTTGCTTGTCGGAAACAATATTATTACCATTATAGGGTGTTTGTTTGTTTTACAAAGTTATCGGTAGAGTAATGGCACGTGAAACCACCGGACGCCACTGTTCCCACGCTTGTGTTTCTAACGAATAACATAAACATAAATTATGCGCGAATACTCAACAATGTCATGCACCGACAACGACGACAATTCATATTACCTGCACCGATTCCAAATTAGAGTTATTATCGAACTTATAGATGTGCATATACAATGTACAATTCCGGATGTGGGCTTATAATGCAAGAGGATTGTAAACTGTGAGAGCAGACGTTCTCTGAAAAAAATCATGGCGAGTAACTTAAAAGAATTCAAACAGTATTGGAAAAGCAAAGGGAATCATCATCTAATAGAGACACTTTTAAAATAACGATGCTCTAAATAGTCTAAGATTTAAGTATTAAAGTGGGCACAATTTATGCTTTGAAGTTGGAACAATGCATTAGGACTTTTTGCTCTGGAAAATTTCCAATCAGTTTCGACCTGGAAATATAAATAGGAATCTGAAACAAGGCCGGTAGTTCTAGTGTAGTGCCAAAAACAAAAATATCCGAAAATCTGGACTCGAAGAGTTTTTAAAGTCTCAGAACTTTCCCTTCAAAATGGGTCAATCAGTTCAATTCAGTTAAATTTGTTAAAATAGATGAGTACCTATTTCTTTAAAAACTGAATAAAAGTCAAAATTTTAGCCCAAAATGACAACTTTCTAGTTTTTTACAATTATGTAGCAAAATTTATTTCAAAAACTATTGGTTAATGATGGAAATATCCCAAAATCTGGACCCAAGAAATAAAAAATTCTCCCCTAAAGAAGCACCAACAATGAAAATGTCTCAAAATCTAGACTTACATTCGAAAAACTGCTTCAGAAACAACTTAAATCGTTAATTAATTCTTACGATAATTAAAAATAGCAAAATTCGATAGAAACTAACAATTTAACATACATGGAGCATTTTTGCCGCAGGCATCATTTTATATGGCTCCGGTTCTGTTTAGAAACTTAAGTATATAAAAAAATGTACAATTTTCCGTTTATTTTCATTTGCTTTTATCAATTTTGTATTCGTAACTTGATTTGCTGGATTAATCAATTAATGAAAAGGAGGATAAAGAGTAATATCTAAGATTTTCAAGTCTAAGAACCGATGAAAAGATAAAAAAATATATTAGAAATGTGAGAATAATTCTGCCCGAAAGAGGAATAACATTGATACAGTAAGTTGTGAGAAATTTTCTAGCACATTTCTCTTATTTTTTTGAGAGAATTTGGAACTTGTAGCTTTCAGATGGTTGTTTTGATGGATTCCGTCATATTGTTTCGCTTATAATCATTGATCAAGAAATTATTACTGCTTGACTGAACAAATTGGCAAATCTTGTATGTGGCAACTGCTCGAAACGTCTATGAAAGTGGATTTTCCTTTAGCACTCTATCTAACAAGATATTGTGCTTGAAAAATGATTCGGAAATATGGTAAAGCATAGAAAGAACATCCTACATTAATGTTTTGTATGAATTTGATTAGCGGGAGGCAGTTGTAACGGGGAAAATTTCAAATATTTGCAGTTTTGAGGCACTACAATTTTGAGAATTTTACACACTTCAGAGATTTTACAAAAACCATTAATCGTCGAAGAGATAATGAGCAATAATTAGTTCAAAACATGGAAAATTCTCAAATTTTTGGACAATTTGTACTAAAATACGTGAAGTCAAAGAAGGAGCTTCTACACGAAGATTAATCGAAAGTTTCCAAAAATTTTCTGCTCATATAACATTTTCAAGAATTTCAAATGGTAAAGTATCGAAAGAACATCAGATAGTAATGTTTTGCATGAATTTGGTTAGTAGAGACAACTTGTAACGGGACAAATTCCCAATGATTGTTTTGAAGCACTAAAATTAGAAGAA
>JACDRP010000312.1:0-69054 GCA_013841185.1 Hycleus phaleratus
ATTGTAAATTTAGAAAGAAAGATAAAAAATGCCTCTCGAGCGACACAAGTCTCGAAACCACATCATATCTTATGCTGAGTTATTTAGAATGTGCTCTTTCGAAAAACTTGGTCCACTTAGACGGGAAAGAAAATTAGAAAAGCAATTTTTAGCGCCTCAAGTAGCCTGAACTTTCTAGTTTCTATCTATGCAAAATTCGTTTCATTTTATTGATTGTACCAAAAATTATGCCGGAAATTCCAACATCTTTTCTCAATCGAAATATTAAGCAATAGGAGCGATAGAGGCTTAAATTTCGAATCGAACGCGAGATTTCCCACCTCGATAACTTTTGTCGTTTTCAAATAGATCTACACTTACTCGTTATATAGTCAATAGGACAAAATAAAATACAAATAAGTAGATGGGGCAGTTAAACCCGGCTTAATTTCATTTTCAGTCTCCTGAAAAACTGTATTAAGCAGCCTAAGTTCTGCGAATTTTCTATCTAATACAACAAGTTTCGAGTCTATTGATTGATTAGAGACATGTCGCTTAACTTATCCTTCGAAATTACTAAATTTGCAAAAGAAGAGAGATGCAAACTGGCTCTTGAGCAAGGAAGAGGAAGTACGAATTTCAGCCGCATTGGCGCTTGCGACCCTTACAATTATCACAACTGTCAGTAGGGAATTCGTTGCCAACCACACGATTAAATTCGAAATTTGTATTGTTAACTAGCCCTAGTTTGTTTCTGTTATTTAAAAGGGCAGGTCAGTTGATGGTCGTTACTTGCTTCAATAATTAAGAATTTAGACTCATGTTACATTACTGACCTATGTTGAGACTAGCAGTTTATCGATCGGTCTTGTTTGTTTTAATAGAGAATATTTCCATTTTTTTTTTCAAAGCTACATCTTCAATTAGAGTTGGTTATTATCAGTGGGTTGTTGAAAGTCTGTCGGTTCTACTACATGATGTGTTAATTAGAAAACACTGGATTCAAATCGGTTCGTTATCAAGATAAAATATAAATCTTACATGTTAACAACTTATGTTCCAACATTATGAATATTCAAAGCATTTATACGAAAATACAACCATTTCTAGATAGTTAAACACAACAAGATTTATTGAAAGTTGCCAACAAACGGATGTTTTATTGGTTTTTCTTTTAACAGCTCTATGCAAATAATTATGTAACCAAATACGGAAATATCTAACAAATCCTTCAGAATAATGACCAGTACTTTAGTGTGGATAACAATAATGAAAGTTGAGTGGGATTGGAGGGATTTCTAAGATTTTTTCTATTTTTTTCAACCCTAACCATTGAATGTTTTATGGGTGGACGATGTTCGTGCCTTGTAAATGTATATTACCTCTTGATTATGTTTAGATTACGTAAAGTTAAGAGGTTGGGTTCTGAAAGAACGACCTTTAACCAGCGTCTAGTAGAACTAGTAGGCTTAACGTTTTATAGGACGAGCTATTTTAAATATTTATGCTGGAAATAACCCTCTCTTTACCTTTTGCGTGCTTTAGATGATGTCCAGTGAATAGACATTTCTATTTTTTACTAAAACAACTTCAAAACTAGACAGTTTCACCTTTACAACAACACCTATCCGTTCTCGTTTATAGTCGACATTTATTCAACGGCTCGTTTTTACTGGAATAGAAGAGAAAGAACGTCAAAATCTTGACGTAACGAAATCGAAATTTCCACTCTTGCACTTTACAGGACAAATAGATGGGTGGGTAAGGTTGAAGGGTAGTCAAGTGGGATGACTATAGAGGAAAAGACGGATAAACTCCCAAAGGAAACGCATAACTTACAATTTGCATATTAAAGTGCGCCTATATTTATATCTAAACGTATACACAACGTGAATTGTAACCTGTATCGTCACAACGCCTGCGGTATTAGTTGGATACTATTCGATGGTGTCTCTGGGGTTTTAGTCAGCTGTATCATGAATATAATTCTCGATGTTTATACCAATTTGGGCGAAATTTCGTGCGTTATTCAAAGACGAACCAATTTTTTATAATTGCTCAACTTCCGAGATCACGTTCAGACTGTTTTTCTTTATAATACCCCCCATTTTTCCACGGTCTACTACACCAAATGAATAGAAGGGCAGACAACAAGAAGAAAAATAACAAAAATGTATGTATATGTATACAAAGTATGTGATATTTTTTCTCCTGTTCAACTCGTCTCTAACAAGCTATCTTTTTCAAAGGATTCCTGTTTAAATTCAACCGGCTTTGATCTTTGATTAGTTGAACTAAACTGCTATGTTCGTTGACAAATTTGAAATTTGTCTATATTGAATTAAATTTTTCGAAGCGGAAATAGCCAAGCAACCAGTCAACAAATTTCGCGAACCATTTCAAATATTTATATCTACAAATTAAAATTAGAGACTTAATTAACATTGTCACAGTAGTATTACAAATATTTAGCAATTCTCCCATTCTATATTCATACAGTTGTTATATATAAGGGTTGGTAATTTGCTTTATAATAAACCCACGTTGATCTACTATCAAAGTTGTACATGGTGTGGACTGCTTTGTACCGTTCAGTCCCGTGTCACTTACACTTTGTGCAACAGATCCGCTCGTAGATAAATTACCGCGGTCCAAAAGCTCATAAATTACATAAAATCATATAAAGGATTATAGTCTGCTATATACGACCGTAATAATAATCAAATACAAGCACAGAAAAAGCTTTAGACCTGTTAAATTCTCTCATACACCACACACGTTTAATAAACTACCTTCACTATGATGATTAAAACAACAATCAACCGACAGTCGGCGGCTTATTTATCGTTCTCCTCTTTTAAATAAAATTCCAGTAATAACCCGACAATCTCTTGAATTTACACTAGAATTGGACCTCTTGTTTCAATGATAAATGGTCGTTGTAATATTATAAAGTGACATATCTAAATGACCTGTTGTGTATTTCCGGTAATGTCATTGTCAGAAATTCTAGAATAAACAGGTAGAAGTGTGTTGGTGATAATAGTGGAAATTGTAATGGCGACAATACCCCATATCCGGTGAGTGGTGAATTTTTTTGACATTCGATTATTGGAAAATATTAACTTGTCGTTGACAGTATGGAAAGAAGGATCACTGTGAATCGTATGTCAACTAGATGCGAATTATTCACAAATTGCACTTTTTCAGAGAGCTTGAAAAGGGAAACTTCAAAACAACTCCAGCTGCCACGGCAATTCCAGCAAACCAAAATCTAAAACTTAAAACAAATCGATCTAACTATAGTCAGTTTCGATTAAACCCACATTACAAATAATGTAGTAATGCAATTTTTTTTTTTTTAGTTTCAGGTAAGGAGTCTGAAAGCTCGACAAAAATCGAATAGTAAAACCCGCCTGCCTATTACAAGCCAAGTCGGGTAAGCATAGCAATAAGAATATTGTGCTTGACGTTGCGTTTATCTTGTTTCTTGTTTTCTTTTTTTACCCACCACCACCACCCTTTACGCCCTTTATAAGGCAGGTAGCTATTTTATTAAATCTGTCAAGAACTGACTGAGAGCGTCACGTAAATGAGAGCACTCAAGGAAATTTAGATAATTTATCAAAAAAGAAGGACGACAGAATAAATATTACCCTGAACCAACAACACAGCTTTGACTACGATGGGAAAATATTTTCCTAACTAATGGANACTATAGGAAAATATTTTCCTAACTAATGGATCAATAATACTTCTTTTTTTTACTTTTAATTAACTATAACCGTTGAAAAATTAATATCGGAGTATCTACTCTACACAAATTTGAAGCAATCGTTCTGTTTTTAAAGCTTTTTGCCTTCGATTTGACATGTAATGTTTAGTTTGGAATTTCCAATTACGTATGAATTTAATTAGCTTCGGTTAACTGTTTGGGAAACTTGACCAACTGATTTGTGTAATAGTTTGTGGTGTCAATCAATTCCGTCTTTCAAGAGATCCAAACACCAAATGTCACCAAATGTCCCTCTTCAACAATTGCTGTAGTATTAGACAGGAAATCGACCGTCCCAGAACCAATAAAGACGCTGGACTTTGTTGATGTGCGTATACTTCGAATCAGACTCACAATTAAGTGTCCCTCGGGAGACAAATTTGAAATTTTCATTCGAAAGACCTGTAGAAATCGCCCGAGAAACAATCAAGTCGTGCCCACCTTCACCATAATTCTCTGAGTCACATCTGCTGAGTTGCTCATTGTTGGAGATAAAATTTTGCAAAAATTAAGCTACTTTAGACGACAAACGGGAAATCAATTAAAACGAGTATAGCTCATTAAATTTTCCTCTATCTATCCCTATGTAAGTCATTGCATTCTATTGATTATACCACGAGTAATTTTGATCAACGCTAACACTTTTGTTTGAGTGAAAATGCGATTTTTCGCAATTATCAAAAAATTCAGATTTTCCATTGAGTATTTAGAATCGAATCTTTTGCCTTCTTCAAAATATTTTGATCAAGATTTCTAATGAATGGTTAAGCTTACAATTTCGTCAGAGCTGCGAAAATCGTTAAATTTATTAAAACGTTGTCGTATTCACAATATTATGCTGTACGTCAAGATATTGACGGAAGTCTTATAAAAGCATTGATGCTTTAAAATTGAAATTATTCAGAAGTTTCACATGGGTGTGTTTGCTTGATTTTCGACACCTCTCCTAATTAGTTTGTCAAGTTCCCAATATGCCCCATAAATGGAATGTCATTTAAATAGGAACACTTGTATTTCCATCATAAAGACTTTATTGACGGGTGAAACTATTTGGAGTGAATACAACCTTAATTGTAAAAGATGTTTGTAAAGGACGTTTAATATAACCTAAAGTTTACTTCCTCTTTATTTACAATATTAAACGAGGAAATTACAAGATTTGATTATTTCACGACAGGGAAATTTCAATGAGAGCAAAAAATTTAAACTTCAATAACTTTATTCAAGAGAAAAAATCTAAATAGGCTCACTATAAAGGGTCATTTTAGCAAAATTTGGACGTAATAACTCATCTAGAAGTTGTCAAAAATTTTTCTTTCTGAGGTTGAGAACTCAGTATGCTCCCAACATTGATTATTTGCTTTTCTCTATTTTATTCTGGAATGTACTGAAATAACGAAACAATTATGGAAGAGTCTTCATTTTCGGAAATTACAATATTACCCAATGAGCTACAATATTCAAATTTTGCTCAAATAATCTTTCAAGTTCCAAGAACCCATTCGATTCTTCTGAGACTCGTATTGATTGGCGAATGATTTGAGAAACTCTAGAATTCGAAGAAGAGTCTCGAAAGATTATTTTAACAAGTAACTCGTAGCTCTCTTGGAAGTTGGTTGTCCGTTTTTAATAGTGTTACGATTTTCAGAAACGTGTTACACGCGCAAAATAACTGAGAATGACTCAGAGATTCTCCCAAAGAAGAAGATCAATATGAGGGAGTCTTTGAAGCATTCTTAGTTGTTTTTAAAAATGATACTGGTCAAAAAGGGATTTTTTGACCAACTTCCAAACGAATTACGAGTTTGTAGTTGGGTCAAAATAATCCTTATAATAGAACATATTTAGATTTTATTTCAGGTATTGAATTAATCAAATTCTCAATTTACCTCTATAGAAGGACTACATTGTTTTATAAACGAAAATTTGCAAGAATTTTCAATGCAAAGTTATTTATATTGCAAATTCTTTCATTCTGGTTCGTTACTATCAGTATTTGTTGGTTTTATAACGGGCTTCACCATTCCAGAAAAATTAAAATAAAATTTCAATTCTTCAATTAGCGTATATTTCCATGGTGTTTTATTTTTAATTGATTCTTTAAGTACGTGCAGATATAATTCAATAAAAACGGAAACACACGCCAATAAAGTACCACCGATTGTTACCCAAAATACACCACTGACATTCTTCCAACCTAAAGCTGTCGCTTCGCCACTGTCTTCATCGTCCTATTAACATTATTGTAATATTAGAAAAATCAGAGGAAATTTTTTGAATAAAATATTGTACAGAACATAATCCACCGCCGCGTCGTTCTTCCCACCATCGACGTTTCAAATCGGCAAGTTTTCCAGTTTGTTGTAGCTGTAAAATTGCCCGACTAAATATATTCCGGTATGAAGAGTCTGAAATTGATCTTGTCAATCTAAGCAACTCCGACAGTATTCTATAATAAAATTGTTGAAGAGAAATAGAATAGAACTATTACTTTTTTTCATAGCTATTCCATAGCTTTTCTCATCTAACAAATCACCAACAGCAGTCAGATTACAACGTCTTTGTATTTCATATTCAATTGATGTTATTTCCATAAAGAAAGCATAATTCTCTTCCTCGGCTTTAATAACACCGTCAATTGAGTTATTTACAAGCACCTCGTATCTATGTTCGTCCATATATTGGGAGATTATCTCGAATTCTTTAATGTGTTTCTTTTTCTAAATAATAATCAACAATAATGAACTATTTAAATTAGAAAATCAATAAATACTTTAAAGAAATCAACAGTTGATCCACCGTATTTAGCTCCCCAGGAAATTTGATGTTTATGCTGATTGGCGACAAGTTCATAAACATTAGTGAAATGCGGTTGTGGTGTTTCTTTCGTTAAAAACGCCGCCAAATTCGCCGTATAAGAAGACACCATAATCAATGTGAAAAACCACCATACAGCCGCCACCATTCTTGTAGAAATTGCACTAAAATCGAATTTTATGCTAATTATTAAGCATTATTATCAATTGAACTTACACTGGACCAATTTCGGAGCCTTGTTGCATCAGACTAGCGACAGTGAACCAAAAGCAATTTCTTAAACTCAACTGATTGACTAAATATTCGGGTTCTTCAATACACGGATAAGGATTGTCCCATTCCTCCGAACAAATTCTACCCAAAATATAGAAGATAATTGAGACACCAAAGAACGCAACAGCTAATAATTCCCAAACTTCTAAAGCGAACGGATCAGCAAACGAGAAGAAGCCGGGTGGTGCTTTCGTTGGTTTATGATACAAAATACTAATGCCCAAAGTCATATAAGGTGCGGCAAAATCAACGTATTTTTGACGTTCTGATGTTATTGTCAAATCAGCAATAGCTAAATCTGCTGACTGGAAGTTAAATTTTTTTATTAAAATCGGTTTTCATTAATTATACTTAACTCCATCGATGATAGCACCCATCATTCCGTTCCATTGTTTTGTGTCATTATCCAGTTTGCCGTTTTGATTGTCAGCTTGTAAGATGAATGTGTAGTTGAAGCCTTCCATTTTTGATAGTTCATCAATTAAATCGATGGAATAGCCTTCGAAACGATCATTACCGGTTAATGTGGTATCGGAGGTCTTGTAGACTGCAAACGGTGGTAGCTTTAACTGCAGTTATTGATTCTGTTCGTGTAAATCCAGGGATATTGAACTAAAAGTATATAACTGTGGAGGCGAATGACTAGTCACGTTTCAATTTTCATCGATCGAGAAGCGGATATTCAAGTCAAACTTTCAATGAGAGGCTCAAATTTTGATAGACATCATAATATACGTTTAGTTCATCACCCCTGCTATAGCAACTTACAATTGTTATCAAGACTTTGAATGATTTATGCGTTAAACTGCGATTGTCGACTTGTACAATTTCATTTTCAACTCGTTGTATATTCAGACCGGTAAATATATCCCATGCACCAACTTGAACAATCCCACCTTCCATTAATTCAATTACATCTAATGTAAAATTCGATCGATGGCCTTTCATATCGAAACGTACAACACCTGAAGCACCGAAATATCTCATCTGTAAGTGTGTTTGATATTAAATTTACAAAACGGATACGATTAAAACAAACTAACATTGTGTATATGATTTACAACAGTTGATCCTAAAATCCATGGATCGTTCGTATTACAATCCACTTTAGGTTGAGGGAAATTTTTTGGTAATTCGCGCAATGCTTCCGTTAGCATTAAAACAGCATCTCGTATTAAAAGTGTTTCTAAACGAATCCGCCACGTACCTGCCATAAATTATGTTTACATCTGTTTTTTTAAAAGAAAAACACGAATTTTATAAAAGAATTACCAACCAAACCTAATGGATCGATTTCTGTTTGAACGTAGTCCTTTGGGAGTTTCTGTAATTGACCACTATCTGGATTTATGAAGCGCATCTATAAAAATAGATCTATATTTTAATGATAAATTAGATTGGATTTTATCCAAAGATATACGCCTGTTATGTTGGCTTCGCTGTACTGATACTGGATCAAATCCAGGGTGTGTAAATCAAGATTTGTTATGATGAATTGGTACTTTTCCGACATCAAACTGACTTGTTGAATTTGGCGTAATACCTCTTCTAATACATCAATATTACAGTCAATAACGAAATTCGTTGCCCCAGATTTCAGCATTTCCTTCAAAACCGGCCTAGATTCGCTCAATTATTTCCGTATAGAATCGAAATAAAATGTGGCACTCACCTATAATTTCCTGTACCGAATCGGTCCAATTCTATAGCAACAATTTTATATTTCTGTGCATAATAATGTTGAACCAAATAACCGATACGTTGTAAACTTTCATTATTCTCATACAAAATAACGAAATCTTGAAAATTCCATGCATCAATTATATCGATGTAGGCGCGAATTAATGTTTCCTGATACGGATAAAGATTGATGACTGTTGCTATAAAATCATCATTAGAACGTACGACCAACAATGGTATGTCTTTATCATCGCAAATTGATTGGACAATTTTAAAATTATGTTCCGTTGATGGCCCTAAAATGCCAACAACGTTCTGTTTTAACAAATTACACGTAGCACTCATTGCATTAAATGGATCATTGACATTGACATATTCTATTACTGGTTCTAATTGATAATTGTCTTTATTTAAAATTAAATTCGCTTCATTTATTGCAATATTGAAAATACGCTCGTTCTCTTTGTTTTGTTCGGTAAATATAGCCCCTGGAATAGCATTAAAATTCTATTATAACACTGAAGAAAAAATAGATTTTTTTTGGGTTTTGTTTGGTATAAATTTCAACTTACCTATCTTCAACGTATTTCTACACCATCCTTTATATGATAATAGTATTAAAATTGCTAAAAGTTTGATCATTATTTATAAATACAGCTATTGTATTGAACAAGTTTTGTATACAATTCTGCACACTGACTTTAGAGCGGAATAGTGCTATTTTAAGGTTTCCAAACTAAATAGTCAGCTAACTATGTTGGGGGCAATTCGAGGACTAATTCGTCTTAAAATAACTGCATTCAGATTCGATGTCAACGGGGATTTAAATATAGATCCAGGAATGACAATAAATTTGCAATATAAAGTTCTATTTTCAAATAATCTTCATATTTCTATTGCTATAAAATCTTCTTTTGTATAGAAAATTCATCGTTAATATCTGTAATTTCCGTCTATTAAATCCGGATTTTGCATTGTTTTGAATTCTTCGTCAATTAGATGCTATAAATCCTCAAGAAAGAAGAAATACCGTAGAAAATTCCTGATATTTTATATTTCTTCAAGCGAAAGACCTCATCAATCAACTTGTATAGTAATTAGTAATATTTTCATTTTGCTTGTTTTTTCAGCTTGAAACTGTCTATCAGGCGTTTTAAATTATGACACACTGTTTCATGTGAGTGTCACTAGCGCGAATTTATATTGAAACCTTACCATTTACCCATAAGATATAAATACTACAACTGTGGAGGCGAATGACTAGTCACATTTCAATTTTCACACAATTAATGTTCGAGAGATACAGAGGCAAGTCATCGAAGAATAACTTGCCAGTGACCGGTGAGGCTCAAATTTAGGTAAAATCCTCTCCAGAGATCTGTCATAGATTCTGGATAGTTTAGAAGTGAAAAATTCACCAGCCGGTTAGAAAGCATAGACGTTAATCTAAATTAATTTAAAGTGTTTTAAATTTTTTATCAACTCGCGGATAGGATAAGAAGCGAGTTATAGTTGATCGTAGTCATAAATATTTACATTGAAATACTCCAGTTTATAGCAAACCCCTCTTATGCTTAAATTTACTTTAAAATTACTTTAATTTGTTCTTTTTTGTTTTTATTTTGTTGAATATAAGAAATAAATGAAGAATAATTCGAAATGCGAGATGCTCATTTAAAAAATCATTGTTCACTAATTACAAAAAGATAAGAATTATATTTATAAAAGAACACTCCATTAGACGACCATTTCAACAACAAAGCATTTTTGTTGGTGTGTGTCTTTATGAAAACGGACATCCTTCTCTCATTTATAACAGAAATGAGCTTAGTTGAAATAATTGTTGAGATTTTTTTAAATTTCATCTTTGATTTACAATCGTTTCTTGGTTGAATCGCACCGAGAACATTGTTTTTCCGGAAAATGAACGAAAATCGTGCTCATTAAACTGTAAAATTTCATGTAGTTGGAAAAATCGACCATATTCTATAAAGCCGTTTAGTATTCTTGTTCGTTTTATTTCATTTTTCATCATCTCGAAAAAAGGTTGCAAACTAATTAGCTTTCTGATGTTCATTAAAAGTCTTATTTACTTTTTAATTATACAAACACAGGTGGACTTGATTCATTTTTATTTTGCGTTCTATCTTCATGCAATAAATTGTCACTTAATTTCACAGAAATTTAGCGCAAATTTCATCAGGCTTGTTTATTCAGAACAAAAATCGATCTATTCAATTTAAATTAAAATTCAATTTGTCATTTTTATTAAATTATGAACCGCAGAAGAGTTTGAATAAGATCAAAGAATTTCGTGTAGTTGTGGACAAAACTGTTTCATTCATGATAGATTTTTCATATATTTTAAATGAAGCTGAAAATTCGCATGTTTTAATCAAAATTCGAGAAAATAAGCGTTTTGAGTACGAAAATCAATCTTGCGGCGATTCTTACAAAAACTGTCACAATTTGTACAACTTTGTGTAACTTTAATTGCAACATGAGATGGAAATTTTAAATATTCTTACTACTAATTTGCATATAACTTTGGACATAATATGCGAATGTAACTTTAGACTCTGCTAAAATGTACGTCAACTTTAATTGTACATATTTTCGAAGAGTGTAACTTTAACTGGATCGTCTGTAGACTGTAATGAATCAAATCTTCCACGATAACAATCTAAGACAATAGAAATGTGTATGTACCAATTATCCAGTCCTAATTGCACACGAGGAAATAATTGCGTTGGAAAAGCTATACTCGGTTCACTCGCTGAATTTAAGATTTTATTTGGTTCCAATATAAAGGCGCAAATTTTGAAAATAACCAATAATTCGAAAATGATGGTCACATGATTACAATTCCAATTAAATATAGATAAAATCACTAGTTCGTAGTAAAGTTAGGAACTTGACTTGACTTTAATAATAGTGTAGAAAAATAGAATTGATGTTTGTATTTAGAACTAAATTTTTTCCAGAAAACAATAATTTAGAATTAACAGGTACTAATTAACATTATTGATAATAATTATGTACGTAATCCGGTACATAATTGCCATTATTTTGATAACCAGTGTAACTCTGTTGATTTTTGTGGAATCTCTCCGTTGATGCCGTATGTAGATCTTGATTTTGTGCCGAATGATAGTAATATTGTGGATAATAAGTTGGATGAGATCCAGATGGTGGTACATACGAATTTGCACCACCATATCTATCCGATAAATTCGATTGTTGTAGCCATTTCTGTTTGATAGAATCAACGCCTTTTTCAGCTATCATAACGCATGTAGCATGTGTATTGCCCGATACTACAGTTGGCATAACTGAAGCGTCCATAATTCGTAAACCGTCAATACCGTACACTTGTAATTTATCATTAACCACAGCTAGAGGATCGGTGGATGGTCCCATTTTGCAAGAACCAGCTTGATGGTTCTCTGGACCGGTGTAGTAACGTACAGCACAATCCCAAAATTCATCTGAATCGTACCTGAAATTGTTTAAAATGTAAATATTTCTTTTATGATGAATGTAGTGTCATGAAAGCTTACGTATGCTTTTGAGAACAATCCCCATAATCTTCCTTTTCAAGTTCTATTCCGTATTTATTTTTAAGTACTGTAGTATTAGCCAAACGTTGTATAATTCTTATACCTTCAACAAGGGTAGCCGCATCTTCTGGCTCAGTTAAGTAATTAGCATATATAGCTGGGGGATCTAGAGGGTTGTTTGATTTTAGTCCTATATAACCACGGCTTTTCGTATGTAAAACCACTGGGGATACTGTCAGGTGTCGTGGCGTATTCGGATGTTCTGGATCTTCTAATTCTCTCACTTCACCCGTTTTCGCACAATTCGCTAAATAACCACCGAAAAACAATTGTAGATCCGGATAACTCCCAGATGGATCGGCGTATTTCGTATTTATTCTAGCCGTAAGTTGGGACATTCCTGTAGAAGACATCGGACCACGTCTAGGAATCATTAAAATTATTAAAATAATACCCATATTTTTGAATAAATTTGACTCACTTATTCAACAAATAATCCAGCGCTGTAGCCCAATCTAAATCGTGATATGATCTCAATTTGCCCATTGAAAATGTTAAATAGAATGCAACATGATTGTGTAGATTTTTCCCAACGCCCGGTAGTTGATGGACTTGTTGAATATTGACTTTATCTAACAACTCTTTCGGCCCTATACCGGATAGTAGGAGAATTTGTGGTGAATTAACAGCACCACCGGAAACAACAACTTCCCTTTTTACTAAAACTCGATGTAATTTGTTGTTGTATAAGAATTCAACTGCTGAAACGGTTTTGCGATTGCCGCTTTTGTTGATTAAAATTTTCGTGGCTGTTGAATTCAACATGATGTGCAAATTGGGGCGGTCTCGAGCTGGACGAAGATAGGCCCTAGCGCTGCTCAAACGAACTCCATTTCTATCAAAATTTAATTTGTTTATTCGTTCAATTGTTGAATTTCTACAACTTACCTGATGTTGGCTTGGGCGATATTGAAGCCCCAATTTTGGGCCCCATTCAAATCGTCACTAACAGGATAGCCAAGTTGTTTAGCCGTTTGGAGAACATCATAAACTAATTCCGGTTGATACGGGAATCTTTGAGTAGTAAGAGGACCTCCACGCGAATGAAATTTTGCATCAACTAAAGCGCCAATTTGTTGATTATCTTCCGATTTCAAAAAGTAGGGCAATACGTCTTTATAACTCCAACCTTGATTACCGGCTGATGCCCAATTATCGTAATCTTTCGGATGGCCCCTCATATACATCATACCATTCAGGACGCTACAACCTCCCAAAACTTTACCTCGAGTCCATGAGCACCGTTTTTCTGGATAGCCGAGACAGGCCTTCGGTTCCGGTTCAGTCTTATAGTCCCAATCCACCTGCGGATTACCGTGATAACTGACGACCATTGATGGTACTTGAGAACCGGGTGGTTCATCACCGCCAGCTTCAATCAATAGAACTTTCCAGTTGGGTATTTCGGATAGACGACCGGCTGCCACAGCCCCAGCACTACCGCCGCCAATTACAACAAAATCGTACTCGGAATCGGGTCGTGTTCGCGGATGGACTCTTTGACAAATCTCGGAGATGTCGCATTTATTTCGGATAAATGTATCGAGCAGACTCATGAACAATACGAAAGCACCACCGCCACATGTGTTGGTCAATGGTGGGCCAATATAGGGAGCCGTACAGCCGCACTCCATCTTGTGTGTCCAGTATCGTCTCAAAACACAAACTAAGTAAATAACTGGTTTTTGGATTGATTAAATAGCACTAGCCGGTATATACCATACGTATGTATAACACGAGCTTTTACGAGTTTTCTTTATCTTTTCGTTATGCGTCATCGCGGTATTCCAATTTAAAATTATGCCATTTTCCGAGGTACACCGCTATTAATCCGATAGGTATTTTGAATTTTGAATTGCGAACTCTAATCTACGGCCAAGGTCCCTAATCTACATATTTATTAGACTTGATTTTCGAATATTGGCAAAAAATTGTTTAATTATTCCAAATTATCACCGATACAGCCCAATTGTAGCCTTTATTTATCTATTTTATTATAAGTACGAGTCGTTAACGCGCACTATTTTCCTCGTTACATACATTTTTTTACTGTATTGTCGTTTTTTATTCTCCCATAAAACTTGTTATTATACTTGTAAATTTAGTGTATTTGGAAAAACCAAATATCTTCATTACATTTATTGAATGTTAAATAGTTTTTAATTTCTTAGAATTAAAAATCACGAATCCCAAGTTCTTAAAACCCGAAATTGATAACAAAATTATATGGTGAAAAACGTAGTTATATTGAATTTCCCATTGATTATAGTCGGGAAAACGTAATTTTGATTAATCCATCAAGGATTTTATTTTAATGAGATACGAGAATTCCCAAATGAGAAATACAATAAATCAATGTCTGATTCGCAAGGTAATTGAACTCGATATTATTGACTCAATAATAATAACAATACCAATTAGCATACCGGTATTAAAAGTCCATTATCTAAATAGGTGGAATCAAATACTTGTTTGGTGAAAATAGAAATCGAATATATTTTTATTTTGTGAATTCTCACCTGTTCTGTTAATGGAATGTTTTTGAAGAAACATCAAATTATTCGAAACCTGCTTTTCTAGAGTCTCGTAACTAACTTCAACTTTATTAATTAACGCACAAAAATCGGAAAGATTGGAATTAAAAAAGCGACCAAACAATTCTCTCAAGTTTTGAGTCTAAACAAAAATTAAAAGATGGAAGTTTTGATCAATTGGAACCGTCTATTTTTTACTAGACCAGTTAAATATTGAGGCTTCAAAAAATTAAAGTCCACAATTTCAATGGGAATAGTTGTGGAACAATAGAGACAACAATTGTATGTACTTAATAGAAATTTCTTGGCGAATTCCAAATTAAATGTAAACTATCCCTTAGAAATTTACGTTAATTTCGATTCTTGTCGTGCTATTAATGTTGAATTTATTCTATAGATTTCAATTGTTTGCACTATTTTTACTAAATCGGTTTTTACACGAATTGATCAATGTTGAAGTAGTTGTAATCATCATCGGTAGAAATGGATTTACTTGAAATCAATTGATTTGATTGCAGCAGTTTGATTCGTTTCTCAACGAAATTGCAGTTTTTTTTAAATGTTGCATTCGTTTGATTGTCTGCCGTCTTTGGAGAAAAACTAAACAATAAATTCTTAACGGCAACTCTTCCAGTTGCTGGAATTGTAATTCGAAATATTCAGCATTCAGCTGGTGTTTTTGATCATTCCAACAGATGACGAGAGTTATCGATGGGAAATTGGGCTTGAAACATGCACCCTATTTTTTATTTTAAATGGAATGGTATATTTTTGCAAATTCAGATTTTATGGGGAAATGATTTATGGTCTAGCGTTCATAGTTTTTCAGGAATTTGGAATTTTCGTCATTTTGATTAATAAATTAATATCTTTGAAAATATTCTTGCTAGGTAATCCAAATTTCGAGATCTATCTACTTTAGGTCAAATTTCATAGAATTGGATTATCTTTCAGCGTTTACCTGAAATCAATTTTCTTTAAAGCCGTAACTTTCTTACTTTTATTTACACGGTTAGATAGAGAGAAAAATCCTGAATCGGACTGTATTGATAATGATTTTTCAGTTATTTCAGTTTTTCAGTGTTTAACTAAAATAAATTTTCCTCTGAAAGAGAATACTGAAAGATAGAACACTTAGCCAAACGACTTTCATCTAAGTTGTCACAATTAACATCTAATTAATTTTTTTTGAGATTTTTTCTGTAGAAATGGAAGTAGTTAATTGAATCAAAATTAATTGGACTCTTTTTTCATGTAAAATTTGCTGAAAAAGCATGAAAAATATCAATCGTTAACCGCATATAATTATTAAGCCTTCTTTGCATTTCTTGATAAGCTAATTATCAAGTCAAAGCCGACAAGGCCCTTTCAAACAAAGAAGAAAACTGAAATTTTTAATTAACTGAAAAATTACTAGACGGTACCTGTAGATCGATGTACAATTGCTTTCTTTGTTCAAAGATATAAAAAATATAGTGTTCTATTTGAAATAAGGAGGATTATAGTTTGAAATTATTTCAGCTAAACGCTGAAAGATCAATTCTGCAAGCACTGTAAAATCAAGAATTTCTGGAAAAGTCAAAATTCCTGAAAACTATTATCGCTAAGCCATAATATTTGGGCCTCGTGGCCAATCAGAATTTGTAGTTCGGCAAGAAACACGGCAATTTCAGAAAGTTCAACGCTTTTAGTGGCTCATCCTCTGAGCTCGCCCTGTATATTTGTTTGATTCATTTTTGATATTCTGCACCAAGGTGGAAAATAACGGTTGATAGATGCCCGATTATCAATCAAAATTTACTAACAGATTGTGTTCATTGTTGTGATGATAATAAACAATTGATTTATATGATTATTTATTAATTTATACAGTAATGAAAATTGAATAGAACTAAATTCGAAATTTCAATTAACATAAAACGGTTGCAATTTATGTTGATAAATTTTTGAATATGATCAAATTTGATAAAAAATTGAGCTATACACGATAATTTTAACAATAGGAATATTTGAAAAGTGTCACATGTCTTCCAACAGAGTTCCTTTTTGTTATAATTTCATGACAACTGTTATATTATCATGTTAACCTGCATATATGCGACTTGTACACGAATTTACATGGAAATGTTCATGTGAAACGATCAAAAATGGGTGACAGAATACATACAACATCTGTTCCCATTAGACTAGAAAATGATCA
The DNA here is from genome assembly GCA_013841185.1 of Hycleus phaleratus. Lineage (NCBI taxonomy): Eukaryota > Metazoa > Arthropoda > Insecta > Coleoptera > Meloidae > Hycleus > Hycleus phaleratus. The sequence goes on from JACDRP010000312.1 coordinate 16,879, forward strand.
TAGTCTAATGTAAGTCATAATTAATTTTTAATTAGTTTGAAATTGAAGCAGACAAAAATATGATGATGTGTATTCAGTTCAACAATTTTCCACAATTTCAATATCGAATATTTGTATCGTGTTTCCGAACTGATCTTGAAACTTTGGGCGTATTGTTTTCGGCTCGTCTAAACGTTAGAAAACCGTTGAGGGGCGAGCAAAAAGGGGAAAAGTAGAAACAAATTTAGATTGGTTCTTTCAAAAGAATATAGTTTAGCAATATTTCGCTTCACGAAGTCAATTTCAAAGTTACAAAACAAATTACATCTGCGATACACTTTGACAGTTTCTTTAGTCTGAATTATGTGTAATATTGATACTTGTATTTAGTTTTTCGGTTGAATTTTCATGAATTAAACTGTAAATATTATTCGTTAGTTGGATATGTTTACGATGCGTGTGATTTTCTACTAAATTGTTCAACAATTTGTACGGACCAATGCATAATTGCATCATCAATATATGGATCGAATGGGTCTATATTACAATAGGCGCCGATTCAAACCCAATATTAATTTAATTAGATTGAATTGGAGTGGCTTGTAATTTTCGCATTGAACTTTATAACAAATCAACCGGAACCTTTGTATATCGAGCTTTGAATTAATTAATAATTTATTACTACATATATAGCTACAGTGTGAGGCAGGAAACATTTTTCATCGATAATTAGTACATAAAATTAGTTGCAAATGACGCAAAATCGAAGAAATGGGGACAATTTCACTAGTGCATACTTTTTTCTATTATTATCATTGTAGGTGGTGAAAAAAGCACTGACCTACTTGATAAAAATAAGGATATTCCAGGACATTGTTGGATTGAATATAATGGCCTCGTTACGGTTTGTATATCCGGGCGATCCTCAAGGCACTAGAAAATTCCAAGATAAAAGTTAGCATACTGATAGCGCACATTTTTTGCTTGTACGCCCATTAAGGCAATCAAAAATACAATAGTTGATTGTTAAATCGCACGTAGTTGGTACAGATTTGGAATTTCAAGAGCGCCCTTTCAAAATCGACGATAAAAATATTGATTTAGAAGAAGCCATTGATGCTTAATAAAGTTTAGAATGTAAAAATTTGGATAAAATTCCAATCTTTTGAAAGTTACGAGCTGAAAAACAACAGTTTTTGCTACAATAGCCTTGGTGGGTTTGTTTATCTATTAGCTATCACCTTAAATTAATGTTATTTTCAACTTTAACAAAACGATAATTAAAAAATTGCTGCAAATATACTAAACATGCATTCAACATAGAATTAACGACTTATCAACAATCTTTCCATGGAAAATCCAAGATCTTTTATCAATATTTAATATGATATCCGCTTTATTTTATTTTTACATTTTGGTTTTCTTTCCCAACAAATAAAGTAAAACAAATTTCTATTATTCCACCTAATTACAAATTAATCCAAACTATAAAAACCAGTTTTTTGTAACCGCACAATTATTTGATTAATATTTGACTAGCCCAAATTATTCATTTGTGGTTTTGCTCATTATAGAAATGATCTAAATATGGTATTGTATAATTTGTACAGGAGTGCTGAGCTACATCATTCAAAAAATTCCTATCAATTAGAAAAGAAAAAAGTAGATTTCAACCTAGGCCCTTTTTCGTTCTGTAAATTTCGCTGCGCTTGTGGAACCGTTACAACCACCTGGAATAGCTCTCAGATTGCCAAATTCCTTTGAATTACATCAATATCTTCAATATTGTCCTTTCACCAATTTAGGGAATAAAGGTGATTAGAGAATCGTAATAAGAGTACTCATTTTAGATTTCTTAAAATGGGTTAAGCATATCAAATGACTCAGGATAAAACAAGGATGATCCGATTTTAATCTATTTATATATTGGGATCTTCGTTGAGTCATTCTGAGTCAGTGTGTAAATCGCATTTGAAACTGTGACATCTTTGAAAGCAAGCGTTTTGGCCAGTTTTCAGGTCCAAATCTTGCTAAAATGATCTTCAAGTCCCTCTTGTTTCACAGCTAAAGAACGCTGGTTTTAGATAATATCGCGATTGTTTAAAACAGGCTAAACTGTGACTCAGAATGAAATAAGGATGTCCCTATTTTCCTTTATTTCATTGTAGAATAAAAACAAAAAGATCTATGTTGGGATCATACTTGAGTCATTCTGAGTCAATTGACGTGTGTAACTCGTTTTTGAAAACCGTGACATCTTCAAAAACTAGTGTTTCTTAACAATTTTCATGTCTAAATTTTAATAAAATTATCTTTAAGTCTCACAGATAAAAATGCTCGTTTTAGATAATGTCGCGATTTCTTAAAACAGACTAAACATATCAAGTGACTCAGAATAAAGTAAGGATGTTTCTGTTTTCATCTATTTCATTATAGAATTAAAACGAAAAGATCTATGTTTGGGATCTTATTTGAGTCATTCCGAGTCATCTGATGTGTGTACGCGCTTTTGAAAACTGCGACATCTTTAAAAACGAGCGTTTTTGGCCAGTATCAGGTCCAAATCTTGTTAAAATGATCTTCAAGTGCCTCCTCTTGTTTCACAGCTTGTTTTAGATAACATTGCGGTTTCTTTAAACGTACTAAATGACTCAGGATAGCATCAATATCCCTCCATTTTCCTCTATTTCATTATTGAATAAAAACGAAGAGATTTATGTTGGGATCATCTGAGTCATCTGAGTCGCATTTGAAAACCGCGACATCTTCAAAAACGAGCGGTTTTCAGGCCCTAATTTTGCTAAAATGATGCCTTTCTAAGTCCCTCAAATATTTTTCCAATTATTCTCCAAATAATAAAAGTTTCTGTCTGAACTTTGCCGGTTTAGCTCAATACTCCTGTATATGTTAGCAACTTTTGCAACGCAAAAAAACCGATAAATAAGTAAATACCATAATGTTGTGAATTTTATATTAAAAATGCAAAATTCTAACAGCTGTGGATCTGATGTAAAATGATCAAAATGAAATTCACGTTGAGTTTCTCGAATATTAACCTAATGAATCACAGCCGCCGTCAGTGATGTATATCTATCATCACACAACCTAAGGCTTATTTAAACACTTTTCGTAAATGAAAATAATGTTCGTTGTCTGCTTTAATAGGAGTTTTATTCACCGGCTCCTTCAATATTAAACGAAAAATCAACTACAAAGGAACTAGAAGAGTTTTCAATATAGAATCACATTTTTTTTACAAATAGATCGAGTTAAATAAAATAAATCTGTATAATGAAAATTTAATATTCATACCTATAAATAGCAGTTGTTGCAAGTAAAAAATCTACTCTTTTATATAAAAAAATATAAAAAAATAAGAGTTGGGTTAATATTCCTGCGACTCGGAGTTCTCTCATATAATTCGTATCAAAAGTCAGTGAGAACTTTCGAAAACTTATAGTCTTGCTGAAACTTTTACGCTACTTTCGAACGATCTGAAGTTTAATTTTATAAATTTTATAAAGAACTAACTCTAAAATTGGTTGTATAATATCTACACTTTAGAAATAATCTAGACGATAATTTAGTTTAGTTTTCAAGATTCCTTCTTGATTATGATTTGTGATCAGAATTGTTAAATTCATTGTTTATTAATGTCATTCGTTAGCGTCGGATTTGTCGTTTTTGAACGTTTCAATTTTAATGTGGACAATTTAAAGAAAATCCGCTGACGTATAAATTCGCATTCAGTTGGATCTATAAATCTCATCTTAGCTGAATTGTACGAAACTAATTGCCCATAACAGCATTTAGATTGTTTAAAAAATAATAAAAACCAAACGATAGTTGTGTTTAATGGGCGTTATAATTACGATTCTTAATTAAAATGGATCCGCTAGATATTCAATATAAAGTTTCTTAAACTGGATGCATAATTTTCGTAATAGTGATCGTAACTTAAAAGCTCCCATTTATTAGTAGAGTCTTCATTACAGCTTTGAGGGAAAAATGGTCGTAACAAGAGCTCGAGTGAAGAAAAAACCCGTAATTATAAATTCTCTCGTTTTTAACGGAAATTTATATTTCCCTTTATCGTTCATTAAAGCGTCAGTTACTTTTTGACAAATACCTAAACAGACACGTTATTCTTGTTAGTTTTGAAAGGATACCGGTGGAATTCAACAAATATATTACACTCCTGTCATAACGACAGTATGTTGCAGTATTTCAGCCTACGTGCAGATCCGCTGAAATTATAAACGGAGGCTTTCTGTACGATTGTTGGAGTTGAGTCGAGAGGGAGACCGAAATGTCGAAAATTTTCGAATATAATTGCACATGCATCCTTGCTGGATGAAGGAGCGATATGAAAACGTGCACCACATACAAAACTAGTCGAAATTTTACACAATTTAAACGCTGATGTTTCCGTTTGAATTGGCCGGTATTTTTTTAAAAAAGAAACAAATTAAAGCACATTTCGAGTACGTACTTGGTAACAAACGCGACTCTACTATAATACAACATTCGAGAGCTTTACTATTTCCATATTAGTTCCCGGTAAACAAGCTCAATAATTAAAATCTAACTTTCAACTTTATAACACAACAACATTAAACGTAATGAGGCGGAAGAAATTTCAATCATTATAACAGAAAATTGGCAATTTTCTGTACGATTTCGTTATATTCCTAACGATTAACGCAAATTTTTCCGTCTCTATTATAACTGTCGTCTTCGCCACCCTCCAATAAGAAGATTAGCGAAAATATTTAAATTATCGTAAATCACTGAACATCAACAAGCTCTACAATTCTTTTTATTTCTTTGTTATACCGCTATTATTTGATAAACGAGTGAAGATACTCGTTCATGTGTGCATTTGTAGCTTGTTATTACCTCTCGTAAAAACCACGGTAACATTTCCAGTTACTTTTCCATATCGTTGATTATTGACGACAAAATCCCGAAAATATCGCTTCGAAAAGCTAAAATTTGAACTGGAAACTCTTAGAAATCGTGTACTTTGATAGCAAATATATTTATCAAGTTCTTGTATCTTTCTAAATTCTAAATCAGAAATTTTGTTTTAAATCATCGTAAAAATAATTCCCCCCAGTTATCTATATCTGTATTGTACAAATAATAAACGAAAGTTCGATTCGAATTCTGTTCAATTCCGGTGGTAATCTTCCGGTTGCAGGAAATATTGGAAACTGGCTGAATTGGGGACATATTGTTTCGCTTGATTCTTAATTTTGTTCAATACAACTGTAGAATTGTTGATATAAATTCGAATTAATTTCGTTAAATATCGCAGTATTCGGGGCAATAATGGGAATCTTAATTAAGTGATTAAAAATCGAAAAAAAACAAACTAAAATTGGAAAGTTATCTATTCACAAACAAGACCACCACCGTTCCGATTCCATATAGCTTTGTTCGTTTCTAGCGACCCTAAAACGTATTCTATTCAAAACTTGGCTTTCAGATTTCAAACACGCCAATATTCTATGGTATTCCGAACAGAATTCCGTCGCGAAATCACCATTTTTCATTTAAACGTATAGAATTAGAGCAAATCTATAGAAGGCTAGACGCTTTCAATATTAATCCAGATTTGATTATAGGTACCGAACAGTTTTAATAGATCCATTTATTAATTCATACAATTGTCATATGTATTTAATAGTTGAGATTATGTAATTTTCAGTTTAAATGAACACAGGGGGTGGAATGCTTCAATAGCTCAACTATTAGAATAGAATTATTGAGTCCAATCAAGCATAGATGATATTAAGTGAATTTTAGAAATTTACGTTAATTTCCCATGGGGAAGCACTAAATTGATTCAAAAACCGGATCAAAAGAGGAAATGAAAATCCATAACTTGCAACTTGTCTGATTTTAACCAAGGGGATGTCTTTGTGTAATTCAAATTCATCCAATTCTATCTCTTTCTACTTTTACTCTAATTACAAATACTCGACATCTACATTTCTCTCACTGTTAACGATTAATGTTGAGATAGGGGATGGGGGAGAAAAATATACGAGACAACACCAAGTATAAAAATGGTGGTAAAGTGAAAAGAAACAAACCCAACAAAATAAATAGGGGTGGATTTTCTACTGTACTAGAAGATGAAAGGTTGTTTTATTAACGAGTTGACATTTTCAATAGAATGTACATATTTTCAATTGAAGATGGGTAGTAGTGAAATTCAATTTCGAATAGTTTCCATTGAAACGTGAAATACTTTTGTACATCAACATTTTCCGATCGACAACAAAAAAACCGTAGTTGGTGGTGATATTTGGTGGTGGTGCAAGATCGAAATTTAAATTGCTTGATATAAATAAATGTAAGGAACTCGAATTGAATGTTGGATAAGTTATTTTGATAGAATTCCAAAATTACCTATGCATTTCGAATGCATTCGGTAATAACGGTATGAAACAACAAATGTTGAATAATTCAATGTAAGAAATACACTAACAACTATTCGGGGAAGTATTCCAGATAGGGCTTTATTCGAGGGTGGAATATAACAATAGTACCGTAAGGTATAGAATGTTCGACAGGGACTTCATAAAATAGAGAACGGTGTGGGCCATAATCGTTTCGCATTATACCTAGGGACTCTTCAACCCCTATATTTTCTTTGTCTCTCACTATCTCTACCCGTACCACTCGTATAAACCTACGAATTTTATTAATGATGCAAAATTTAACAAAACGGATGCGGGGTTGATTCACGTTACTATATTTAAAAGCGATTTGTATTTTCTATATTACTTTAACATAAATGACAATTACTTTATTGATATTGATAGAAGTGGCCGTTGGATTGGAAAGTTTCAGCGAGAATAAATCCATTGTGCATCTGTTGAAACAGAATCAACTATGCCGTTTACCACATAACCAATTTGCAAATATTGGAAACCAATCACCAAAAACCGACACGTACATCACGCCATATAATTGCTAATTTCATCCCCAAATGGTCTACCGTACAAATTTCTCCAATTGGCCACATACACGCCGATAGATTACGATCAGATTCGTTAAATTATTAAAGTTTAATAATATTTATTTCATTATTTGTACGAATAAAACAAATTGTTCAACAAGTAAAGACAACATGAAAAATCACAATATTAACAGGAAGAATAAAATCAAACATTTCTCAAAGGGGAATGTTGCCAGAGAGTCAATAGTTGATTGAAGACGGGCAAAAAAACGAGAAAAACAGTCCAATCGAACGGTTGGAGACGGCGAATCGATAAAATCAACAAAAAAGACTAAAAGAAAACACAATACCATGATGAAGATTGAAAGCGTGATGATAAACGTTCGATTTTATTTTTTTCACCAACAAATCTTCACAAAATAAAGCTACAATTCGAACAATCGGCGATAATCGATTTGTAATTAGCATTCAGTTGAAGTGTAATATTGCTCCCTATAGGCTACTAATCGGGATTTGCATGGGTGATGCAACTAACAGCAACATTCACCACCTGATAACGAGACCAATTCTCAAAATTAGAGCCGCATTTGTGTTTGAAATGTTTGAAAATTTCATTTATACAAATCCGAATGAATCATTATTTTTGTGTTGTTTGTTAAATCAAATTGGAAAATGTTTTAATATTAACAAGCGATGTTTTTGCTGGATTTGGCAATTTAACGCTAACTTTATTGTTAAAATGCGAGAAATCGAACGATTGAAAGTATTTTTCAAGTGGCGTCAATTATTCGTTTGTGCTTTTCGACGACACGACAGAACGGGAGAATATACGCGAAATTGCACACAAAAAAACAACAGCCAGTTTAAAAACTAAATTTCCATAATAACACATTCACTGTATTTCCTCACGAAGTGTTTTCATCCGATTTTATTCCGATTTTTCAATTTACAATAGTAATTCAAAGTATTGCCGCAGCTTTATTGGCATTAGTCTAACATAACAGAGTAGAATTTACGGTATATATTAAATGTATATTGTTAAAAATAAGCGGGATTGAAGCCCAACCTGCGAATTTCAATATAAAACCAACACCCTTTCAAATATCTATAGATTTGAACACATTTGAAAACAAGGGTGGTATATTTTTCCGAACGTTATAAAATACGCAATTCTGTGGCGGAAATGTACAATTCTTCGGTCAAGTTTATGCTATTCCGTAACGCCTCCTGTAACGCTGAAACTCCATCGACGACACTTCATGACTTCAGTTTATGATGGCGAAACGAAAACTACAGACGCCTCCAGTTCTTTTATAGCTTCTCTATTTTGTTTGTTTTGTATTCTGATGGAAATTTAACAACGGATACAGCCGGGGGTGGGAGTATTTTTTCGATGATTAACATTGATTGTTTTCTATAACTCGCCAGAAAGTTTAAATTCAACAAATTCCTCTTCTAGTTACTAATATTTACAATTTTAATAGATTCACGTCTCTTCAATTGGCTATTCATGTAAATCATTAATTAGATATATGTATGATGAAATATGCACATTCTATAGGGATGAAGAACAAATGAAAGTTCTAACTGGGGTGTGGATTTTAATATCTCTATACATGTACTAGAGTTGTTTCCATTAATTGTAAGGGGTAGCAATTTCTACATTGGATATACCAATGCGCCTCTATAAAGCTATAGTTGGTTTGATTTTGCTCATATTTTTCCCACCGCACATCTCGATAGTGAAGTTTGCATGAATAATTTCCTTTATACATCAACAGTATTTCCATTCGAATTAGTTATTGAGGGCTGATTTGTTTCATTATTTTTAGTATCGGTCAGCGAAAAATGCTTGTTTTTTCTAAACAAAAAATACAATACACTGGAAAGCAATGCATTGGGGATTGTAGGGTTTTGCCTCATTTCGAATTCATGCAATTGTGCATTGTACAACATACAAACATTGTTGAATATATCCAATTGTATAAAGTACACATATGTTGCTATCTAAATAATGCTATGAATTTTGCAACAAACAGACGTTGTATGAGTAAATTATAATTGGAGCAATCTATAATCTTACCATCTCCACCCTCGAGGATTTTCGATGAATTCACCACCGAAATTTTCTGCAAATTCCCATTATTCCATTTGGTAAACCATCAAACATTAGACAACCTGTATGGAATTTTATTTGGACAGAACACCATCCCAAAGGCTGGTTATTTACAGTAAAACTAGACAGAATGGTGGCCTCTACAGCCTCTTCATATAACAGTTTTAATTAAGAGGCCCAATCCGAATATATCCTATAAATATTCATCAGGATCTCTTTTGGGGCCTTTTCTAATTGCCTTTTTTACACCGACAATAGGATGGCCATCAATCATTGTTGGTATAGAAAACTTCTATAAATTCAGACACATACGCCTGGTATTTTGGGACAAAGAAAACAATGATGGATATTAATAAACGAATTTGATTTTAATCACTTTACCAATAAGTTGATGATTTCGTGTATTTAATGACAAATAAATGACAAGATAAGACAAATAGAGTTAAATTAAAATAGGAACGAAATTTATATGTTCGTGACTATCAATTCGTTGTATAATCAAAGAAACAAACGAAAAAATAACGAAAATAATATAATTCAACAATCCAATTATTATTCGATTAAAGTATAAAAGAAAATGACGCTTATTACGCAGATTTCGATAAATTCTAATCCGTTTAAATAGAATTAACGTTTACTTTTACGCAATTATCTAAAAATAAGTTAATATTCAACAAAGCGTAATTGTGGATTTTGATGAGGATTCGTTTAGCAACACAAATACAAGACTTTCTTGATACTACCGTTTCTTTTAAAACAATCACACCCTAGTTAAAACGAGTTTGCTAACGGTAAAATCGAATTCATCTGCTTTTTTCAAGCCATTCCCAATTTGTAATGGTCAGTTATTTGATGATAATCATCGATTATTAACTGGCAAGAAATCCATTACATTTCTGTTTTATTCTTGCAACTATACTACTTTTCTAAATCAAGCCCTATTCTAATCAACAAAGTTTTAACTCTATTATAGTCTTATTTTTAGTCAACTTTATTCTTATAACGTACATTAAATCTACATTTTTGGACTCGAAACTGAATGGCAGAGTTACTGGAGAAAATGTGGCCAAATCTGGAGATGTGCAGGTCAATTTAGGCAACTTTTCGGATATTTAATTCAAAAAATTCGCTAGCCCCCGATTCTTTGGGAATTTCGTCCAATATTTCAGTAGTCCTACTGGTACTGGTACCGATTACAATTCAATAAAAGTAAAATTTATTGTTCGACTTATTGTTTCGTTCAGTTGATATTAAATTAAAGTCCGTTTTTAGAGACATCGGATGTTGCAATAAATTTTAAATTAACCAAGCCAGGTTATTAGAGAAAACGTCTATTTTATTAAATTTGCATTTCTCGTTAATGCCATAATATAAACTATTCCTATTCAACTTTGTGGACTGTAGATTGATTTATTTTTCGAAACATGAACGGTAAATAATACGTTTTTTTCCTCTCTTCTTTTAAACGAGAGAATCATTAGCTTTATTGCCTTAGTTCAAATGAACTGGAAAAAAAATAGAGAAACGAACCGCTATATTTAGTTAAACGAAGTTTATTTTGGGTAAACTGATTTTGCCGTGATGCTTGGAGTCAGGTTTAATTAATTTCCATGTAAAAAAGAACCGTTTCAACCAGATATCAGAGAGCTACTTTTAAATCAAACAGAAGAGTAAAGAGAAAATACACGAAACGAAACCGGGAAAAAATCTTTTAAATGTCAACAAGCAAGGTTGTTTTTTCTTCGATTGAACAAAGACTGTTTGAAATGGGCCCGCAACTACAACAATTACAAATCACCTGATCACGCAATCGATTCGAGTCATCTTATAATTTATAAGATTTAAACTCAAGTTCAAGTATAGCTCCGGGACAATTGATGGGTTTCTCAAATAGCTACAATTCGATGGAAATTACGTCCGAATGTGTTCACCGATTTAACGAATATGTGCAACAATTTCTACGCAATATTCTAAATTTATGGTAGTCTGTCAAATATTTTGGCACTGAATATGAGGAATCATAACATATTTGTACAATTTATTATATAAATTCGAAACGATAACTTACCCATCTCCCATACAAATGTCGAATATTTTCCAAATAAAATACAATAAGGGCTATATTATACACAATAAAATATCAGTACAATTGTTATCATAGAAAACTAGTCTTTATTTGAGGCGGAAATTTATGTTACAACATTAAAGGAAACGAGTATACGGCAGAGGGTGTGCGGGTATTATAAATATTCCACTCCAATTTAATATTCTATGAAACCGATCAGTTATAAAATTGTTGTAAGCTTAACATACATAAATTATTTAATAATTTTTCGATTCATATTGCATTGTAGTCATTAGAGCGACTTGTACGTGGTTTAATGTACTATAAAATTAATATTTTCAATCAAATTCGGCTATTTGTATACCGGGTTTTCCATTTAAAAGCGTATATTTATATGGCAACTCACCGTCTTTGACGACCAATTTGGAAAATATTCAAAGGCCCTTGGAGTTCATTTTACCAAAATTTGAAGCTTGTTGGTCAAAAACTTAAGCATCTCAAATGACTCAGATGTTCCTCTCAAAAAAATTTCCTTTTTGCCCCACTGTAATCTAGAAAAACGAAAAAATATTAGTCATTTGAATCATTTGCCATGTGTCAAAGTTAAGTATGTTAAATGACTCAGAATTACTCGGAATATCTCAGGATGTTCCTCTCAGAAATTTTTCCATTCTTTGCATTCTAGAAAAAAAGAAAAATAAAGGAGTAATTTGAGTAATTTGGCATGTGTAACTCATTTAGAAAAATTGCGACTTGGTCAGAAAAGAGCTGCAAGGCTCAAATTTTGGTAAAATGACCTCAAGGGCCCTTCTATAAATCTAGAATATTTTTCAAAATAATGGGAGTTACCATATATTTTGTATACTTTTAAGTGGAAAATCCTGTATATATTTTATTAATATTTAAAATGCCTAGATTATAACAAAATTTCAAAAATAAATAAATAAATATTGTACAATAACCAATTTGAAAATTATACAAAATGTGTTATTTTAATTATCACAAATATTGAATATTTATAATCACAATACACAGAAGGACGCTTGAACGTGTTATTAAAAAATATCAATAAAATCGAAAAAAATCAGAATTTACACAATAAAAAACAGATGATTTAAGTAAATAAATAGAATAAAACTTAAGTAAATTTTCTGTGAAATATTGAATGTGAAAAGATTAAAACTAATCCACTTGAATAATAATTAAACATTACCTGTTCCATTTTTGCGCAATTGATAACACGAATTTTGCATTAAAAATTATGCATCACACTCCACCGAACGAATCTACCGGATGTGCTATATTCCAAACAAATTAGACACTGATTTCTATACTCATATCTGATAAATTATGAATCAAACTATTTTAATATTAATTTGTATGACATTCTACTAAAAGCCAACAACAAATACTATGAGGTTTATTGTATACACAACTGACTAACACTCTCCAACAAGATGCTGCTCCAAGGGGATTACCCTTCTTTGTACATCTCTGATAAATCATCATTGGGAATTACTTAGGCCTAATATTGCCGGGATTCCAATCCGGTAAAATTTACAATATAAAAGACAGCTATCCGTTGAAGATTCAATTCAGTTACAATTCACGAGTTATCGAGATGAATTTCAAAATTTTCTTTATCTGTTTCGTTTGTATCGCCATGTGGTTGGGTCAGACTGAGGCCCGTTGGAAAGGCTGGAAGAAAATTGTAAGTTTCTATTCGATTTTATAACAAATTTGAATTATCATTGGAATATTCAATAATGATAATTTATTTAGGAGAAAGCAGGACGACGAGTTTTGGATCATTCAAAAGAAGCACTACCTGTCATCCAAGGCTATGCAGCAGTTGCTACAGTGCTAGGCAAAAAATAAAATGTTATTAATTTATTTTAATTTATATTAAGATTATTATTTATATTTATGGCGGAATAAATGTCTGGCTTTTGTGATTTGATCTAATTTGCATTATAATATTGTTTACAAAATTCGGACGCTATTTTTAAACCTGGAGTAATAGCGGAGTCAGATTTACACACAAAAATATCAAAAATTTGGATAATTATTATTCCAAATCTGATATATTCAACCCTCTGATGGAGAAGTGATGGAGAAATAGAAAAACGCTAAGCTTAGCTCAGATACGGCAAAAGATTCTTTTGGCAGTGTAAATTTTGCTGCGAATAGCCAAAGGTAAATTTAAATCACGCTCTTAAAGTATAGTTTGATTTAAATTTACTATCAAATAAATTCGACTTGAAAACATCTATTTGAAGGGAGAAATTGTTAAAAATAGTAGAAAACGCTTTATTGGTAGAAATTTTAACAAATCATAAAAATACCCAAGTTTGATTCAATTGAAATCCGTTTACACGATTTTTCATTATTTTGATCAACATATATCTTTCGTAGCGCTAAAGCAACTCCTTGGGGTTAAATCTAATTTAATAAATCCACTTTGGGGATCGTTTATTACCTTTGAAAAATAAGAGTTCTGTTCAAATTTACTTTTGCTGTGGAATCCAAGTAGTTTGGTGAAGATTTTAAAAGCAGACGACTTTCTAGCGTCACAACAACTACAAAATTGTTCAAGTTCTCTATTGAACTTAAATTTAATTAAAATATTGAAAGCTTAAATAAAACTTTTCTGATACGACTTTATATGCATGAGATGTACTTATATCGCCGCCATCATATAAGATAAATATAAGTAAAAGAAATAATCAATTTCCCTCCATCTACAACTCTTATAGTGTTATAATAAAAGATGGAAAAATCCACAATATCAAAGTCTGATCAACGTCACAATTTTGATGATCCTCGTACACATCTATAAAAGTTTTATGATGTTCATAAGTTTCAGCATGTGCGCTAAAAAGTGTAGGCAACATCGGAATCATAATAATAAAAATAATAAATAATAGAGGATATAAATTGATTTCAAGGAATATGGAGAATACAATACGCTATTTTTATTCCAAATAAGACCAAAATTTTGTTGCTCTCTATTCGATAATAAATATCATGGCAAAATTGAGGCTCATCTTCCTGGGATATTTAAACTATGCATTTTATGACAGCAGCTCTCGAAATGTGGGTCGCGTTATGTTTATTGGGTTGCAAAACTCAACTGTTCAAAAATATAAAAAATTGAAGCACTCTCATTGATGCGTCCAATTGGAGCTCAGTGTATCGTTTAAAAGTTTGAGGGGCGCTGTTTTATAAGTTGACTCATCATTAATATTGAGAGTTCAAGATGATTTGTTCGATTCTAAGCATTTTATTGTCTTGGACGATTTTCCAGGCAATAGGTGCATTAATTTACGACCCATTTAAAATGATTCTATTAGGATCTTTATGCTTTATATTTATGGAGTCAATGGAGTTGTACAAGTAGTTTAAGCTTAATTTAACTTGTTTCTGTTGTTATTGCTTGGGAGAGTGTGTAGAACAAATAATAAAAATTGATTTTTGTAATTTACAACTCACGTATTGAAAAATCGAATGTTTGAATCGAAGCGTCTGAACAATTGTAAAGTTTCAGTTAAATTAACAGTAATTGCTCAAACACGAGATTGGAAACATCAAAGCAACAACAATTCCGCTCTATGTACTTCTGTTTTAGTTTATATAAAATAACATATAAAACAGCAGTTTTATATTTGAATAAGTTGTAGAAGTTGGGAAAGTTGGTAAACTTGATAAAATCTACATTTTGTATGCCAATGCTGCAAGTATCTTCTATTTAATTAATACAAGAAAATTCCAAGATGATATCCATATAGAACCGTACATATACAAGGCCCAAGAACATTGTGAACAACTTAATTAAACACATATTTCGTTAAATATTCAATAAGTGTTCGCCGACTTTACTGCCTGATTCAACCAACAACAGCTACAACAAATGCCAGTTTTCTTTTTCCGGTTCACTTTAAACAAATTACTTTGCAAAGATAATTTTCTACTTTTATCCCATTATTTTTTTTATATTAATAAGAAACTCGGTTCAGTTCTTTATTATATTAAAACTAAACAAAATGAGAGAGTTGTTACAAAGAAATAAAGAACTCAACTTGTATTTTTATTTAAAAAGTATCTAACGTTCAAGTATTAAATAGTAAACGTTTCAAGTTTCATTCTGTTAAAAGTGAAGTTTTCAACTTGAAAGTTGTTTTATATGCGGCTAATTTGTGCCCTTCTAAAAATATTAAACATAAACTACACAAAAATAAAAATGATGGAACGCAACTTGGGCGAATTGGGTGATTTAAAAGTTTTCAAATAAAATAAACCACAGGAAAAAAACAATAACAAGAAAATACTACTCCCTGAAGCGTATTTACTTTGAAAATAGAAAAGTCCGGGTATTGTGAATATTTCACCACGTTGAAATTGCGACATTAGCTCCAACGTAAATCTACCAGTATTTGCCCAAAGCCGAGTTTTTGCAGCTTAAAACACAGAAACACGACTGAAGCAATCGAGTATTTTCATGATTTTTACTACCAGATGGATCATTTAAAAGCAAGTAGTTTAAAGATAAATCCTATTAATTGGTGAGCACTCCGATCTGTGCGATGTTCCTGGAGATTATTTGAGCAAAAACTGGACGACCTTATAATTTTCACCATGAAATAGAACTAATCGTTTTATGTGTGTAGTTGGTTGATG
The DNA here is from genome assembly GCA_013841185.1 of Hycleus phaleratus. NCBI lineage: Eukaryota > Metazoa > Arthropoda > Insecta > Coleoptera > Meloidae > Hycleus > Hycleus phaleratus. The sequence continues at coordinate 32,689 of JACDRP010000312.1, forward strand.
AAAATTGCGGCATTGTGCAGGAGTGTTCTTTTGATTGCCTATTCGATGAACTACGAGGTCCAGTTTTTGTAAAATCTTCTCTAGCGACTCCCCTCGAATCGTTCGTCAACTAATAGGACTTGTCTTCAAGCTGTAACTCTTGCCGCTTGGGGCACGGCTCTATTTTGGAGCAACTTTTTAGGAAATAATCATCTTTTTTAGAATGTTGATTTTTAAGACCGTATCTCACTTCTCCGAAGCCACTATTCCATTGTACTGTGTTGGATTTACCAACAATACAATTTCCTTTGGCAAATACCGGAATCAAACTTCCTAATTCCATAGTATCCTGCAGTGCAAACAGAATACTAAATAATTGCCGCAGGATAGATAACGGAGACTCTTTATTATTGCAAAACCAACGGTTAGTTGGTTTTGAATTTTTTTTAGTAAATTGTAAAAAAATATCTTTGTTAATTGTAATTTTGTGATGATTTTGTTTTTCAGTGGTCGTAACACAGGACATTGAAGCTGTTGAAGGGAAAAGCGTCAGTTTACCTTGTGATGTTACACCACCCGGACATGATAAGGTTTATATGGTATTTTGGTTTCAACAAGGCTCTGGTTACCCTATATACAGGTAAACAACAGACTATTTGTTGAATTTTTTTATAAAATACAAACGAATATTTTGAAATTTACATGGTTTCAACACAGTAATTTTAAAATATAAGCTCTACAATAAATTGAATATTTCTAATTGTTTACATTGGAATTTTCAATAATCGAAATGAAAGCTTCATAATTATAGTGGTAGACGGGAAAATCTATTAATTTTTTAGTCGATTTTCTATTAGGCTCTCTATTATTGTTATTATTACTTTACTTTCTTATTTTATATCGAATTATGTCTAATCAGTAGTTGGTATCATTTTATTTAAATCAAGCACATTTCTCATAACGATACTGTATATAGTTTGTACGAAAAGGGCGACACGCACACATCGTAAACTTGATATAAATGTTCCAATCTCAGGGTAGATACGTATTAGTGATATTAACGAAGATTAGTATGTAAATGTATATTACGAATTCGGTACAGGATTTCAGCATTTATATAATGGAATTTCCACTTGTCACCAGTTTGTAATTAAGGGACTTTTTCCTTTAACATCTTAACTAAATAATGACAAAACGTATAATAATAGAATCTTTACTAATATTAATAAAGCGAATTAAAAGTTGCATAACTATAATAAGTTAAAAGTTCTACTAACTAGCATCGTGGCAAAATTGAAGTACAAAAATCGAGAGGAATTTTTTTTGGAAAAATCCAGAAATTTTCGATAATTGCGCCTCTTAAAAGACTGTAAGCAATTTTTTAGAAGACCCTGTAAAAGTACAAGAGAAGAGCAAAAATTTTATGCAGAAAACCCAGAGTTGTGCCACAAAACAATCCAAAGCAGAAGTTTAAACAAAAGCAAAATAGAAGCAATTTAAGGAGGATGAATTTTCGCGATTATAACTCTTTTTTCACATTAGATGGAACTCAAACAAGCTCAGAACTATTACAAATTAAAGAAACAAGACACAATGAAGCTATCTATCTAATTATTGATTCAGGATTTTTCTCTGTTAAGAAGAGTATAAGTTTCGAGCCAAACCTTTTTTGGAAAGTTTCAATAATCTTCGATAATTCCGCCTTTGAAAGACTGAAATATCAGACAAAATTTCGAAATAAAGCAACTTTTTGGGAGACCCTGTAAAAATATTAGACAATAGCCAGATTTTACGCGAAAATAATCCAAAGCAGAAGCTTAAACAAAATCAAAATAGAACTAATTTAAGAAGCATGAATGTTCGTGATCTTGACTCTTTTTTCACATTAGATGAAACTCAAACAAGCTCAGAACTATTGCAAATAAAAGAAACAAGAAATAATGACGCTATCTATCTAATTATGGATTTAGAAGGCATTTTCTTTGTTAGGAAGAATATAAAATTCGAGCCAAACCTTTTTTGGAAAGATTCAGTAACCTTCGATAATTACGCCTCTTGAAAGACTGAAATATCAGCAAAAATTTCGAAATAAAGCAACTTTTTGAGAGACCCTGCAAAATATTAGAGAAGATCAAAAATTTTATGCGGAAAACCCAGATTTTGCCACGAAAATAATCCAAAACAGGAGTTCAAACAAAAGCAAAATAGAAGCAATTTAAAGTGGATAAATTTTGTGATCTTAACTGTTTTTCCACATTAGATGAAACTCAAACATGCTCAGAACTATTACAAATTAAAGAAACAAGGGATAATGAAACTATCTGTCTAATTATCGATTTAGAAGGCATTTTCTTTATTAAGAAGAGTATAAGATTCGAGCCAAACTTTTTTTAGAAAGATTCAGTAATTCGATAATTACGCCTCTTGAAAAACTGTAATATCAGCAAAAATTTCGAAATAAAGCAACTTTTTGGGAGACCCTGCAACAATTTTAGAGAAGAGCAAAAATTTTTACCACGAAAATAATCCAAAGCAGAAGTTTAAACAAAAGCAAAAAAAGAAGCAATTTAAGGAGCATGAATTTTTTTTCACATTAGATAAAACTCAAACAAGCTCAGAACTATTGCAAATAAAAGAAACAAGAGATAATGAAGCTATCTAGCTAATTATGGATTTAGAAGGCATTTTCTTTATTAAGAAGTATGAGTCTCGTAAACTGAATGTTTCAAAGGAAAAACTCAAATAAAGCAATGACAAAATCCAAAAGATTTAAAGTAGAAGCAAAAATTCAACAAACTAGGTGACATAATGCTGTAATGAAGGCTGAACTCTACTGAATGATATTTTCAAAAATTTTCCAAAAATTAACAGAGCTTAGTTGATCTAAACTCCATATACACCAAATTTTGAGAAAATCTCGTATGATCTTTTTAGAAAACGTAAAAATACGCTTTTGTATCACTTTCTACCTTGAAAAGATTGCTTCAAATGTTTTGATCACACTGAAATTAGGCTCGTTGTATATTTTTGGCTTAGAGTTTACACTTTTTGTAAGATAAATTTAAGCGTAATTCTGTTGATATAAGCTTAGAATCAGCTGTGGAAATCGATATAAACCAAATTATTTGCTTTTAGAATCTTGATCTAAAAATCATAACTCATTTCATAGGAGTATCTAAGAGAATAAATATGAATAAAATATCGTTGAGCATCTAATTTTAGCCAAATACTAGAATTCAACCTTAAAATGAAATTTCTGACAATTTTTTGCCGCACACCCGTATTTTAATAAAGGTTATCTTACTAATTTAACAATTAGAAGCTAAATTGACATTTGGAAATGTTCCTCTCATTCAGCGTTGGATATTAACAAGAAAATCGAGACGTTTATAATAGCAATTTTTGTAATTTATTATGTACGAATGATTAAGAATTCGTTAGAACTACCAAAACGGTATCGCTTTTGGAATCATAATCTGAACTATTACTTCAAAACTCGCTCATCTAGTAAACCACCCTCTAATGTTTACTCAACGAATAGGCTATAAATTGGACAAAATTACAATTGATGCTAGTCTATAAAAATATTTGAAATGGTTGGATTGTACGTTTCTATTGTTGGTCATATAAATTTATTTGTCCAACATGAAAATACGGTTGTTTTCTTTTATTTCCCAATTAAACCTTACCGAATGACATTATAATAATGTTGACTTGTTTACATTTTGTACACACCACTCTTGTCGTTATTATTTTATGAAAGTATGTAGATGAGGAAAAATGCCAACAAAAATACAAACAACTGGTTATAGCCACTTAAAATGTAAGTTAACACGTTTTATAAATTTTGATGATAATGTTGTTAAAATGAACGTTAATATTCACGTGCACATGCGACACAAATGCAGCTCTTCCTATATTTTTTACTATTATTATAAATACTCAAAACTAGAGACGTTTACATAATTCTCCATTAATAGAGTAAATCTCTAATAGGAAGATTATAATACAACAATAGTTGGATTAGAAAGCAAAATAGAGCAATTGTAACTTGTAATAGAATAAGAAATATGTTGTCAGAAATATTTATTTATAATCCAACTATTTTTGTTGAATTTGCAGCTGAATCTCCACTTCTTTTTCGTTCCTTATAGTGATTTCCATTAATTTCAAAATTCTGCACATTCCGTTTCTCGATATGTCCGTACTTATATCGTATCTATGTCGGTATTTCATTGTACATACAATACAGAAACATACATACAGAGGAAATAATTCCATTGTCTGTTAAAGAATGTAACATTGTAGATCTGAATGTGTATCGTTTGCAGTTTACGTCCTTCTCGCATGCTAACATAACAACAAAAACGATTAAATCTATGCAAAATCAAATAATTGTTGAAATTTCTGTTAATTATCCACGTTGTAAAAGTCGTTTAATTATTTCCAACACGTTTAAAATTGATTGGTATTCGAGTCTGTTTTTTTCAATAAAAACACCTTAGCGGTCATATATAGAAAAGCACGCATAAAGAAGAACAGCTTGATTCGTTTTGTAAACTTTGTGTTGGCGTTTGGCTATTATAGAAACGTTTTGAAGCGAAACTACGACAAGCATTTGCTTTTATTTAAGATAGAAATAAAATTTTTAAATTGGCAAAAACACCAACCACATATGTAACTACAATATAAAAAAAGGACGGTGGCTATAAAAGAGCTCTCTAGAAGAAATGAGTTTAATTTAATTCAATTTTATTATAGTTGGAAATCATTAGTTGAAAGCAATCCAACTAATGGTTACAATTTTATGCGGATTTTGGTGAAGAACTCAATGAAATCAATTTGATTATTACGAGGGCAGTTTGAAAAGTTCGCGGCCTAAGATTCTAGCAACGGATAACTTTGATTGGGATTAATTTTTATCGGCTTAGAAGACGATAACTGAGTGTCCGAAACAGGCAAACTATATCGTAGCGAAAGAATTTTGCTCGAAAAGGCTTTCCGCTTTAATTGACACTCGATCAAAAACCCAACCCGATGCAAATGTCGCAAGACAACACGACCAAAAAGGGCCAAAACAGCTAGAACGATAAAGCTACTGAATTGATTGATTATCTTCCACAAGGCCAAAAGATCACCGAGGATTATTATGCCAAAATTTTAGAACAATTAGAGCAAGCCAAAGACCAAAGAAAATCATTATGACTCACCCTTTAGAGGTACTAGTATTAGTACTAGTACTAGTACTAGTGCTAGTTCGATACCGAATGTTGCGTATTCTCCCGATTTGGCACTACCTAACTTTTATTTCCTAAAGCGAAAAAGATCCTTAGCGCTCGACGATTTCCGCCAAATAATTATTTTGGGAGTTATAAAAATGGAGCACTGCTGTTTTAGAAATTTGTCCTCATTTAATTGATTTTCAGCAATTTTATAGGAGGATCGATTGTGTTTAAAATTGATTAGGAAACATAAACAAGCGCAACAACAAGTTGGTTAATTTGTCGTAAATTCTTTCTAAATAAACGTTATAATTCATTAGATTCGGAAAATGTACGCTCACATATCATGAAAAACTTGGGCATTAAACTATAATTATTTCTGTTATAAATAATCTTAATTACATTTTAACGATATATCAACATTGTTATGTAATAGTATACCTATAATATATAATGATATAAGTGTGTTGTTAAATAAAGTGGATTGTCTGGAATTAAAAGCACGCTATTGCATTTAAGTCTGATATTACAGCGAAATTTTGAAACAAAATAAAAAATATGTTCAATAACAACGGAAATCTCTCAGTTTTGATCTTTTTATCCATTGGGGATTCAAATTTATTCATTTTATCTCCAGCTTGAACTCTATGAAATCAGAAAGTTGAAAATTTTCAAAAAATTACCATAACTTAGCTTCTTAGCTTGATACATATGAAATTTGAGAAAAAAATGATTTTACCATTTATCTCAAAAACGGCACCATAGATTTCACTTAAACTCCTCTATCACACTTAAATTAACTTCATTTAATTTCCTTATTATTTTTTTTGAGTTTGAATTTATAGTTTTGCTGAAACCGAATAAAAAAGGTGAAATAGTCAGCAACTTACAGATATTTCTATATCAAAGAGGATTAAATAAAGGAAAAATCCAAGATCTATTTCATCTATAAATGTTCATTTTTGGCTTGTCAGTTGTAAGTTTAAATACAGAATTATAAATCATAGATAGGACCAACCCACTTTAGAAAGAGGGTTGGTAAACTTATACAACCAAACTTTACAACTGTTATATATCTAGATTTCTAACCTCAAATTAGTGGATTATTGTGTAGTTTTGGAGTATTTTGAATTTATAAATAATTTTATTGAATATCACTAAAAGTTGAACGTTGCTTTAGGTGAAAAACAAAGGAAATTGGAGCGGAATAGAAATTACCAGACTTCAATGCTGAAAGTTTGCCGATGCGTTTTTTCTCTTCTTGTTGTTGTTGCTGCTGTTATTGTTGAATACGATAAAATGTTCGCTATACAAAAGCGCTTACTGATTACGGCATGTAATAAATATTTGTGTTGGAATAATTAATTGAATTTTAGCCAAGACGAAAGAATATTAATTAATGTCGACGAACAATATTTTCTGTTTGAACAAAACGGAAGAGAATGAGAATTCTCAGTTCTCAGCTGGCCACAGAACGGTTTTAATGAAACCAAAATCATTGTTTCCATTATTATTTGATAAAGAGAGAAAAAAGGCGGAAAACAATATTGTGTACAATTAAACAAATAAAATTCTATCCGTTTTATAATTTTTTTTGTTTTATAGCAAAACAATGTAACGTGAGTGGTTTTTTCAATATTTTTCAGATCAATCTGTCTAAATATTTATAACGTTTCGAATTTAGCATCGTTGAAATTTTTACAACAAACAATGCCAACGAATTAAACCCCGTTTTTTCCTTGTTCACCGTACGTATTTGTGTATATGTCCAAAATGGAATAATATAACGTGGTGCAACAAGGAGGGAATTCGTGTAACATGCCGATCGGAAAAGAAACATCCTAACTTGAAAAGAACCATTTCTAATATGTGCGTTTTTCCTCCCCAGTGAAATTCAATTTTAAAAATAGAGAGAGGGTTAGAACGTGCTGCACAACCGACACAGAAATAAAATCCAATGTTAGCCCAGCTGGTTTTTCTCACGGACCATGCTAATGTTTTCGCAGCCCCTTTAGCGATATTTTAAGCTTTACCGGGCAATATTAAAAGTTTGTTCAACATTTGTACGCCACTTAAAGTGGTTTATAACACCTGATTTCGAACAAATTTATTGATGTTTGTCAATGTCTACTAGTTTTTTAAATTTTTTTAAATTGGAGGGTTGGATACAGTAAAATTTTATTTGATGATGTAATCTTTAAAATTTATGATCAAGTATAAATTTTGGATGTTTTCTATGCATTTAGATATCGAAGTTAATCAAATTTAAATTTAATACTTAATAAAATCCAAGAAACATCCATAGTGGTCGTTTCATGTACCCAAATTTGCATCGTTATGTAGTCGACGATTCAATTTTAAGCCGCATGTGAACTTGTCGTAAAAATTTAAATTCACAACTCTATCATTCTTGAAATTCGACAACACGAATGGAAAATTTGAATTCTTTCAAAATTGTAAAATCGTAAACGATAAGCACCTCATTATATTCTACAAGGCAATTCTGCTCGGCAATACCGAGTGGTCCATTCGGAAGTTTCTGTACAGATTAAAGTTAGATCCTGAAGATTTGCAGAGGAGTCCCCATATTTTAGCAAAAGTTGGAGCCGGTAGCTTATCGGAAAGTCGGCTGGAGGAGACTTTTTTGGAGCGTTTGCAGACCGATCTACTGATGAGTTAGAGTCCGTTTTTTGCTACAAATCTTCAAAAACGAACCGATATTTGAGAAAGTATAGAATTTTCATACCAAACACGGATTCTTTATAGTAAATTCAAGCGTTGTTTAATAAGACAAGAAAACAGGGATGAAGATTAGCACTTGAAATTGTGGCATTATTACAAAATAGACTTTAGTAAAGTATACAGAATAGCATATAGATGGTATACACGTAAAACACCTGTGAAACTAACGAAACTCATTACATGGGACTTTATGGGACAGTTATTTGTGTACATATTACCTAATAGTTATTTCAAAGGCGTTAAAGAATGGCCCTATTCACTGTTTTATAGACGATGCTACAGCAACAACAACGACCAGTTTTCAGTAGAGATCAGACTGAAATTACTCGGACAACAAACACTATTTTTATCACGTATTGAGGAACCTTCTATAAAACATGCGAACTATTATCGACCTTAAAAAGTAAAATAAATATAGTGATCGATTCTTATAGAGTGCAATTTTTTAATTAAACAAACACCTAGAGGCGAGATTTTCAAGCATACTGCTCTAACATTTCCTCAACAAAGCATTGATATTTTAATAAATCATTTTCATTCAACTGTATTTCTAATTAATGATTTGACAAAGAATGGCGAGTCCAATATTGGGCTAATAAAGTAGAAGCAACTTAAATGCTAACCGTCTGATACAGTTTAGCTAAACTTATTGGCAATTTGATATATGAAAGTAACCTTTAAAGGTCGATGGTGCGTCCGATCCGTGAATTTTTCCGTTAGAAGGTCGGGCTTATCCAATTTTTACAATACAATAAATTATATGAAATCACGCCATTATCGTACGCCAAGGAATGATTTATCATATTCAACATGTCATAGTTGTAGAGAATTATTTGCCGATAATATTATCTTGTTGAGCAAAAATTCGAAATATTTTAAATAATTTAATTTTAACCATTAAATGAATATTTAATTTATCGCGTTATAATAAATTTTATAGATAATCGTAGAGCATTTTGCAAAGTTGAAACGTAATTCGTATCGATGCGAAAAATCAATCACGTTACATGATTTACGGAAAACCCAAGGGACACGATACCCTCTTCTACATGCCATATATTATGACTTACATTATATCAAGTAGTTAATGTAGCACGTAATAGAGCCAAGTCGTGTTGATGTTTTAAAATTGAAACAGAATCGTTTATAAATAAATAAGGACAATAATTAAAGTTAATTCTAAATGCTGGTAGTTAAAAATATGCTTAGCGTTGGCGGTTTATGATTTGCTCAAGTTAAAAAGCATTTTCTATGGACATTTATAAGTAGTAAAAAGATTAAATTTCTCCATACATCATAAATTTATAATCTTCATGTTTTAGAATCAGTATCGAAGTTGAGTAAATTATTCGTTGGTGAATTTTATTATCGCTGCCATGCTTAGTTGCACTTTGAATATTGCAAAAGCTGCATGCATCGGAATCAAAGTGATTTCAACATAGGAAACTACCCTATCTCTTTATAACTGTAATAAATATAAATCACAACGAAGATAAAAGAACTCCACATACAATTCCATTCGCAAAACTTTGTTACTTTTGAATTCGCACACAAACACATATGAAACCGAAAGATGCAAGATATTTCAAAACTTTCACATTACAAAGTGTTGACGCCAACGTCGCGTTGCCTTTCTATCTTTGTTCTATTCGTTCTATTTACTTTTCCGTATGTTATCCGACCTGATTTGTTTGTAAATGCTAAAGTTTGCATACAAAACTACATTTAGAAATTTTATTCAGTCATCAGATAATTCGACAAAAATCGATCCAATTTTTTCCGAATTAAATATTCACGCTACCTATTTCAATTCGAAATCTAAAAATGGATATTTCAGGGCGTCCTCCGATTCTAATTTTAAAGATTCGTAGTTTGATCCTACTCAATTTTTCAATCGATTATATCAACGCATATTATAAAAGGATGACGTTCGGAATTAAGTCGTCAACGAAACTGTAATTAACGATTCAAAACAAGATCATCCACGATTTGAAGACGCAAATGTGTAGCGAATGAGCTAGTCGTGGGATTTACCGGCTTTGGGTTGGGTTTAAATTTTGTAAAAGGATTAAGCGTGCCCATTTATAAATGAGGCCGTTGGAATTTTGTAAAGGTGTGGATAAGTTCTATAACGAGTCTGATGTAGACAAATACAATAAACAACAAACTTATGATGTATTATTAAACTTACTAGTTTCCTGCTTGTTTCCATACTCATCCTTCCTTTTTAGTGATGCCCATTCATGTTAAATTGAGTTAGTGTCCGCGACCATTGTTCCAACACCCTACTTGAACCTGCTTCAACCGAAAAGGATTACACCATAATACATAGATTACAATTCCTGTGAACGTACAACTATTACACAATAACTTACAATACGAAAAAAAGACAATTCTAGCCGAAATAGTCAGTTTTCATGGATGATTCGCTCCAAGAGTATAGTTTCACACGTTTTATAGAGTGGGTTGTTTTTAGAAACTAGTAAGCTGTAAATATACATTTACCGACTACTACCACAAGTAAACCGCTTTAAATATGGATGTGCTTTACTGTAGATTTGTTTGGTTGCGTGTGTATAAAAACTGGTTCGTTTTTATTTTATTTCCAAGGATGTTTTTACAGGCCGCATCGAATCGGCTTTTTTCTCTCGATTCTCAAGCATTACCGTTACTAGTGGTGTTTTTGAGAATAAATTGAAATCTTGTTATATCAACATTGGAAAAGAAGCGAGCTTAACATAGACGTCTATACAAAAATTCAATTTTCTATTGAATGAATAGAATTAACGTAAATTAATTTCTATAGGATTATCGTGGAACTAGAACATCTGAAAATATCAAATATCGATATCATTCAACTAGTGTGTATTTTAAATTAAAGTTGGAGTCTCTTTCATTTTGCAAATTATTCATGTAGTTTCTATGGGAGTTTCAAGATGTACGCTAACAAGCAAACTTATACGAAAGCTTTATCCTAATTTACTGCACATATAGTTGATTTTACTGATTAATGTATTGTTCTAAGACTATAAGGAGCACGCGATAGTTGTCTATTGGTATTCAGTTTTCAGGCAGACGAAAAGTATACAAAGCGTAATTGAATTGCCTTGAAGAAAAAAACGAATCCTCAGTGAGTTATTGAAAAAGATTGAGAAGTTAAAACTTATAGCCCGGGCTAATCTGCTAATATTTCCCGGATCCCCTGTTTTTTACATTTTTATTCCCCTGGTCTCGTCAAATATCTAAAATTTAGCCGACAGTCGGAATGTGTTAATTAGTAAACTAGGAATTCTTTGCTTACAATAAAGTGTCGGTGTTGCTTGGATCTTTCGCCGACATCCTGTCATTAAGCAAATGACTCTTTGATACAGTATTGTGTAGTCATAGAGAGTCAACGAACAGAGGCTTGGTTGCGAATTACACCTTTTAATTAGATTCGGACCGCATCAGTTGTAATTCATTACAATAGAACTAGCTTTACAAGCAGCTCTTTAGACAGAATTCGTTTTAAATCAATTCCAAAGAAAGAGTTGAAATGATTATTGCTTTGTATCGGTTTGATTACTTGACTGGATATCTGTAATGTTTCATGGTTGGATCGGTTTACCGGATATACTGGGGCACAACGATTGACAGTTGTTAACGAATCTCAGTTTAATTGCCGACAAATTCGTCGTTTAGTTAGTTGAGCAATGCTGGCTGTCATTTCCGACGTGATACATTATTATGAAGGTGACGGCGTCGTCAGTTATATTCGATTACACGAAACTGTAGCTAGTAACGAGAATGTACCGTACCTAGTGTATATACAGTTGAAATAGGTATTATTATGATGATTCCCATATGTAATTGGAAATTCCCATATAGACGACGTGTTTAGTTAATTAGTCGCATTTAGATGTACCAGAATCATTACAGAGAATAGTGTTAATGCGTCATTCGGTTAATGCATAAACTCCAAGTTTATTACTGTTGTAAATGGATTACTATTTGATTTGAATCAATAATTCAAATGATCGATCTATATACGCCCTAAATGGGGGATTTTTTAAATCCACATAATCCATTATAAAAAAAAAACAACATTCCCTTTAAATAACTACCCAATTATATGTATATATAGTGCAATATTTTTAACACTCCCCGAACTACGCCCCTAGTTATAATAAAGACATTAACGGGCTCTGTGAAATTATTTTTATAGCCACCGAAAAATCTACCACAGTATAGAAATTTTTACTGCATTCTAAGACCTTTATTTATTGTTAAGCTCTTTATGTGAAGAGTAAAGCCGAAAAAATTGATCAATTTTTACAAGTTTTAGCGAAACTTTGTACTTTCAAGACCGATAATGCAGATGGGTACGTTTCCTGAAACCCAATAACGAATCGGAACTGGCAGTTTGATCTTTATTTGTTTAACAAAGCGTTATCTAGCAGAGTTCGTTTGGAAATTTATTGTCTATAAACAGTATAATTGAAGCAGTTGTGGTAGATTTTATCAGTCGAAGGAATGCCAACTTTGTCTATGATAATGGTAGTGATTTTGATATTCCACAACTATAGATAACAACTAATATACGCTTTCTTGTTATCGCTGCCAAGACTATGAGTATGTATGGAAAATGTTCGGCAATGTTTCTTCTATACTAATTCTAATGCAATAATCCATACTATGAGCAAATGAATCTATACTCAATTCTACAAGAGGCAAACTGAACTTGTTTTTTATTGGCTAAATTTTCAAAAAACTAGAAATTTCGTCAAAAATTTAGACATTTTAGTAAGAAATTGCTTTGTTTTTACAATAGTCTAGCATTTTTGACAGTCAGCTAAAATGTTTAAAAATAGCACTCTATTAGTCATAGAATTGCTCCATTTTTAGGTAGTTGAATTCAAAATTTTAAAAAATTGAATTGAATTCCTAAAAATTACGGTTAGTTCGAAATTTCAAGATTTTAATGAGAAATTTTGCTTAGTCCTTAGAAATAATATAGCACTCTAAATTGTCGTAATCAAAATTTGGAAAAACTAGCACTTTATACCAAAAAAATTTTGAGTGTTTTATTTGGTTCTAATACAAAATTTTAAAACAATTTGAAACCTTTAATGTTGCTTAAGCTCTAATGAATTTTTATGCAAAAACTGGAATTTTGTCCGAACAACTAAATTAGAATATTATTTCTTATCAATTCAACGTACCAAATTTGGCAAAAACTCGCATTTTTGCTGTATAAATACTACTAAAGTTCCACAATTTTAGCTTTAAATTCAACTTAAAAGAACAAAGTTTGATTAGAAAATATCTCAAAAATTCCAATAAAATTCACAAAATCTCTATTATGGATGGAATGTTCAAGAAAATAGCTTAAAATTTGAAAATGTAACTCTAGAAACAAGCGAAAAGAATTTTGATATACCCAAATTTCTAAATTGAACTCAATTGAACAGATTTTTTTCAAAAATTTTACTATCGAATGGCTAATACAATTGAGTCTCGTGATTTGGCAGCCCCTTTTAAGTGCTCCCTTGAGTTGCTTGAGCTTAAAACTTTCAAATTGTTTATACCTTTATATAATATTAGCCAAAATGTAATTAGTAACTACATAATTATTGAAGAAAACTGATAGTTATTGTAACATTATTGATCCCGAATTTGTCAATAATCAACAATAACGATTTAAATAAGTAATCCCCAACGATTTATTATAAATGAAATGTAATAATAGAGAAACAGGTCATCTATTCAAGTCTACAGATTAAACACTAATTGTAAATGTTGGCCGACCTGACACATCTCTTCTCTGCCCTCTGTCAGGAGCAACAGTCCTCTATGAATCCCTAATGAATCCTCGACCGCCTTACAGCCAACTCGCGGGGATTTACATACAAATAAGATGACATCAATGACATTGCTAAAGTTGTTATCCAAATATACCCATGTAACAGAGACGGACTTTGTCTACAATCCGGGAGATCATTCAATCAAAGGGCCAATTTCTTTTTCTGTTTGGTTAATAAAAAGTCAACCATAACTGAGGCCAACTTGGACTAATTGGATCAACCCCTAAATAGTTAGGTCTTATATTAATTCTATAAATTCGAGACGTTTAGCCAAGTTCAGAAGTTGATGCCTTTGTGTCAGTTGAAGAAACGGTCAGCTTTACAATGATGGATGGAGTTTTGGAAGAGCAAACACTGATAAAAATCATTTAGAAACTGACCGAGTTTTGATGGAATTAAGGCATAAATATTTCAATTAATCCCTAACGCTATTCAGTGCAACTGTAACAAATATAGCAACAAACTACCTTTTGTTGTTGTTATTATTGTCGTTGTTGTTGAATATGTTTACATGAATAACTTGATGTACATTCAGTTTAAATGACCGTGTTAACGGATGACTATTGTTGTAACAAATCCAAATGTACTCTTAAGCTTGACAAAACTTTGTATAATAGATTTAGTGATGGTACTTTTTGCCATTATGGAAATATTCAAACTGTAGATACATAAAACAACAACATATAGTATTGTTCAACCGACAATAGATAGAAAATAAGAAAATTGCTGTTGTTATCTTGGCTGTTTATAGAAATCGATAACAGGTTCGGTCCATCGTGTCATCATTTGAATTTCAATTGCTCTCTAAACGGCAAAGTGAAATTTGTAACATAAAAGTGAATTACAATAGACTACTTCAGTCTTGTTATAATTAAACTATTAATAATGAATTTGTTTAACAAGCCATAATTATACTAATTGTTCACCTTTTCTACAGTTTAAGCGAAATAATTCCCACTAAATCCGCTGATTACTATCTCTACTTAATCTTTACAGAACTTTATGATTCTCAAAGCAGCAACAATTGGAAATGCGAGTTTTATTTTGTAGTTTAGTGAACTTGGAGTGTCGTCGATGTTATGTAGAAATAATTGGATAACTTTCAATAAATGACGCTAAACGTCCTGTTAGAAATCAAGTTGTTTAACGACTACTTGAATTTAGCCAATAAATTAGTTTCCATTCCATAAGACGCGCATTTATTGATATTTATAGTTGGATTTAATCGCAAATCTTTCTTTTAAAAAATTGGATTGGATTATAAAAACGCAACTTGTTACTGAAGTCTTTAATAAAAATATTTCCATGAGAATTTTCTATAATAAGGGATTATAAAAATCTGTAGAGTTCTTAACAAGCTTCGGAAAATTCATATTAAAATATATTGAAAGGTAGGTGGGTTATAAAAGTTCGATTCGTTCATCTGTAAGCTTCCACTGATGGAAATTATTTTAATCCCCGACAAAAGTAGGTAAAAATATTTATTCAACTAATCATTTCGGAACAGTTATTTTAGGGAATCGTTATTTTTAATGAAGCCTTTACCGATTTTGTCCGGCAATAATATGAAAATCCGTGTTGTTGATATTGCATGAAAAGCTGGAGTTTTCGATTAAAACTGTCAAGTTTTTGAATATCGCCGTATAGGAACATCTGTTGATTTTTGTGTGGGATAAAAACCAAATGTTGGTTGTTGTTGTTAGTGAAAACCGGTGACAACTGAACAAATATTCAATCGTTTATAGTTTTTTTGGAATTATTCAAGTTTTAAGTAGATTCCGTTATGTTATTTTATATAATCATCAGGTGGAGTGGGCGGCAATTTCCAACGGCACTAATTAAGTGCTTTCATTTTGTAACAATGTTCTAACAAGCGTAACACGTACCGTTTGTATGCTGCAGATGGTAACTAATTAATTAACAGATTTTAAAACAAATCAGTCAACTTTATTTTACTCTCTATCTATTATTTAACGTGGCGGAAAATACTATTAAAATTACCAAATTTTCACCCTTTATCCATTAACAATCTACAGGAAACCATCCAACATTTGAATCAAAACTTATTAAATGATTTTCATTTATTTAAAAAATAGAATAAAATAGCGAACGGTACAGCACGAGATGATTATAATCGAGTTAAGTGAAATTCTGTGCAAATGTCAACGTTTATATTAATGATATATGTGTACAATAATGTCAAATCGGATAATTGATGGCGGCCAGGTCTTTTTTCCCCTCTGAATTTCCACAAAATGATTGGAGTGATGAAATGTTAAAAGTACAGGCTTAGTTAATAGATTGATGTGTTTTGTTAAAACGTTCCGGAAATAATCACAGATTTAACGGAAATCCTCTTTCTCCAATTTTTTCCAACTTGTTAATATTTCACTGTCTATTTATGATAAGCAATCTGTTAATTAGGGCACACCTATCGTAATTCAGATGATTTGACAAATTTTATAGCTATTTTACGTTGTGTTATAAATTTTAGAATTAATTAGGTTACAAATTATTAGACTCTATAACAGGGGAATTGTATGCAACATAACTGCAGTAGATTTAATACTTTACTACTATGCACTGAATGATCAATATTCATCTATATAGGGGTAGTAAATGCCGTTCAAGTGTGTCACACTAAAATTATGACGGAATATTTTCGATAACACCACCCCGTGTTCGACTGATTGTTCAGCAATTTATACAAATCGCATTATAAGTCTCAAATGATCGGCAGAAAAGTTAAAAATTAATAAATATTCGCAATAATTACCGGAAAATATGTTGAGGATTTGTAGAGTAATCCTTATGATAGGTAGAATTATGAAGCTCATTGGAAAATTAGTAAAAAACAGCTTTAAGGGGCTCGTAATTACATTAAAATCCCCTATGGGCCAGTTTCTAGAACATACAAAACCTATATAGAACCAATAGTTATCGATTCTACTAAGTTGTAGTAACGATAAACTCGAACCCTGTTTTTGAAAGAGAAATAATTGTAGATCCATAGACAAAGAGAATTCAAAGCGGCGCACAGAGGGATGCGCTACAATTGCAAAATGAACTGAGCATGCGCTCGCTAGCTTAGAGAACAGTAATCGAATCTACAACTCTTAGCGCTTCGCTAGCCTTATAGAACGGATATCTATCGTTTCAGAAACCGACCATGAGAGAAGCATTTCCAGTGTTATTTTAAAACTACAAAGGATATCGGGGTGAAAAACATCTCATTCGATTAGAAATTCGAGCCTCTATCCACCCTATTAGTTAAAATTTGAGGAATCTGACTAGTTTTTTCGAAAATTCCGAAAAATAGCGTTTTTGGCCAAAAAAGATGTTATATTTTTCAGCTTAGTTTTGTGTACAATCAATAAAATGAAACCAATTTTACATAGATAGAAAGTAGAAAGTTGAGGCTGCATCTCTATTTTCTTTTCCAATTTTCGGAAAATAGCAACCCAGTTTTTCGAAACTGCTCTTTCTAAGTAACTCAATAGATGATATGGTTGTGGTTTCGAGACTTGCAACTGGCCTAAAAAGGGGAAGGAGACGATTTGATAGTCTTTCGGACAGGTCTATCGGCATGTAGCAAAACTATTCGAGCGAGACCCTTAAGGGTTCTATAGACAATCAAGTTGTCCCCAACTTCATCCAAAAACTTGGTCCATTTAGACGATCCATATTTTGAATCGACTGAAATAGGCACCAACTGAATATCTTTTGTCGTTTTACCACTGGATCCAGGACAACGGCGAAACTTGCACTCTACGAGGCATTTTTTCTTGAGTGTTTATTTTCCGGACCCTCGACGTTCAATAAAAAGGATCGACTGAAAATTTTGTATAACTTGTGTAGCTTTCAAACGAGATATTTGGCGAAATCCACGATCTAGGTTAGTTGACAGCGAATTTTTATTTGTCGAATATTTAATAAGTTCCCATTACAGATCCGAAATTCATCGATAATTTGTCGTCTTTCGTATAATATAAAAAGTCAGTTTCAAACTTTAATTCGATATATAATTCAAGGATATTTCTAATATAGTTTCAATTTCAGTGGTATTATAATAGATAGGTAGAATTTCGATAGTAATATCTGACTTTATGATAGAATCGAATGTTGTTAGTGAATCAGACGGTAGCATTTAGGTCTCGATTCGTTCAAAATATGGTTGCTATGTGTAACTTAGGTCTCTAGTAATTATAATTACTGGTACAAACTACTAACAACAGATATATAGGTCTTCTACTATTATTACTCTAGAACATAAGGATATCCGTAATGATCTAAAATAACAAGAATCGTAATAATGACTAAAATATTATTGATACTATCGAATAAAGTGCATTAGAATTATTATTGAATACAACGAACATTAATCACTTTGGTGGGAATTCAGTAGAAACTATAAAATACAAGTAAATTTCGTTATAATTTCCATAAATGACACGCTATTATTTCATTACAATTAACTCAGGGAAAATACGACTAAATAAAATATTATTTCCCTCCTCGTCCGACTACTACTTGTTTTTCGGTATAATCTCATTAAGTACATTGTCACTGAAAAATATCGTTAGTATATTTCAACTTTTTTACCACCACAACTGGACTGTTCAGTTTAGAAAGAGCTAAAGTGGAAGCGTTTTTAGATTACAATTATATATGTGTGTATGATACTATAATTGCACAATTTTTGTCCCCAATTCTTTATTATTGCACCTTGTTTACCGTATAAAAACAACACTTGAATAAAGTGTAGGTATTTATAAAAATATTAAAATGTATTTAGATAAAAATCGTGTTCGTTATAGCATATTTCTGGGGGTGGAATTACAAATAAAAAAATACACGTAAAAGTTATAATACATATGGAAGAATAAAGGGAAATAAAAGAGGCCAATTTTTATATTTTGATGTATTCTTTTATGGTAGCAAATGACAAAATGACAAAAATAATGATATTTGTGCTTGTTAGAAAATTTCCAGAAGCCTTTGATGAATGAAGATAACAGATTTTTTATATTACATTGAAAAGACTTTATTTTTGTTTCGACTTGAATAACCGTTAGCTTGTTAACGACCTATACAAGGCGGCTTATTTTCCAAAATATCTCACAATAAACCCAAAAGGAGCCGGATTTCTCTTTTACTTCTTACTCAAAATCTAAGTATAAAAGAGTATTTCAAGCTATATCGTAAAGGTCTTATCGTTTCGAAAAATTTTCCGGAAATTTCGATTTAAAATATATTTTCTAGTCTCATTGTAATATAGCCAAAACAATACTTTTGGACACTAAATTCGGGAAAAAATTGCCTTGCAATCGCTTAACTTTTCCGAAAGAAATCGAATTAGTTTCAAAAATTTCGGCACTTTTCTAATATTTGCTCTACTTGTTCCTGATCGACCCAAATTCAAATACAAGCAAAATTTTTCACGAACTAATTGCAACTGAGTTCCTGTTGTTACGTTAGACAAACAACCCTTTAAGATATTTTGGAAGTTCTATAGAACAAACTTTACCGATTTGGCGAAAGTTAGTTAATTGGCGGCTATTAGCGGTTGTTGTTGTGTTTTTTTTCTCCCCAAACAACCCCTAAAACAATATCGGTGCGAACACAATACGTCCCCCTGAATTCAAATACCGTGACTCATAAATTAACCGTTTGTCGCCTACCCTTTTCATCACCTACTAACTAATCGAATCCACCAACTCGTCTATGTCTGTATTGAATAAGAAGCTCATTCATCCCCGTATAAACTGGATGTTTTTCCGAGTTTTGTAACTTTTCGATATTAAATTGTGGTGTAATTACAAAGGTTATTAAATTTCTAAAACGCAGTCTCCGCTTATCCATTGTAACAACGGCGATTTGAGACAACATTTACTAATTATACAGAACATTTCGTCTCGTAACGTGCATTAAATTTCAGCGTCATGATGTATTTATAGCCCATACAGCCCCTAACATGTTTACAGTATAATGGGCATTCGGCATGTATATTCTCATTGTGACATAAACATACTGAATTTTTGCTGTAAATTGTATTAAAAAAAAAAGTGAAATATAATCTTCCTTAATTGAAATTATATTTCGTTTATTAACAACTGGTTAATTTTACTAAATTCAACATGTAGGTAGTGTATATTTGGTAACCCTTTAATTTCTAATATACATATGTACACATATTTGTAGATTGTACGTAAAGTAAACTAATACAGTTGAAATTACCAAAATTTCCACCCCCACAACAATATAATCTCGAAATTGTAATATTAGAATGTATATGGTATAAACTGTATTTTATACTGTAGTATAGCAGTTGAGAAAGTTGTCTCAACAATAAAATAGGTGACCTTTTTACTGAAGTTGAAACCTAAATAATCATAACAACGACAATTTATTTATAAGCAACATTTACGGTTTAGGCTGAATTCGTCCCTAGAGTGATTATAACAAGAAATTTATGATATTATAGCTTTTGATAAACATATGCGGGTTGTTTTCACAATATGCCGTATGTTTCAGCTAAATATTTCTAGTATTTGAGGTTTTTATAAAAAATACGCAGCCCTCAATAATATAAATAGAGGTTATTGAACTCGTTCTTCATTTGAGAATAATGAACAACCAAAAAGAAACTACCTTGTTAATTCGGCTGGTTATCCTTGGTCTTTACCTAATTGACAAACAAGTCCGCTACTGTATTGCAAGCCCAAACTCATGCCCCACAATGCTTACGACAGTCGGGCAGCGTTAAAAGTTCTAAAGGCCTTCACCTTACTATCTTGGATACCGGAGTATCAGGGAATTAGAGGAAATGAACAAGCCGATGAGGCTTGCGAAGGCAGCCGTTGAGGCTTCATTCGTAGGCCCTGGGGGCTAGCAAAAATCCAGTAGATGAAAGAGATTTGCAGATAGAAAGGGGGCAAACTCCGGGTGTGAAACAGGCGAAGTTGTTCATCGATTACTCGCCTTAGAATTCTAAGAGCTTCTCAGCATCCTTAGGATATTGCTCGGAAAACTGGACTTAGCTGACAGTGAAAGGTGTAGATTTTGTGAATCGGAGAATGAAATCTCCCAGCACTGGCAGACAATAGGCTTACTGACTTCAGCGGCCCAATTCTATCGCCTGCTGAGGTACGGCGAAGGTCTCCCAGAGATGGTGCTTTAAAATACATTTCTAGAACTTCCAAACCGAAGAAGAACCAAGGAACTCCATGAATTGAATAGGAGACAATTAAGGCAGATTACAGGGCACTGTGCTCTGAGGAAGCACCTCAATAATATTGGGGTTGTGAAGAGAAAGATGAAACTTCACTTTACATCTTATGCCATTGTAAGGTCTTAAAGGATCTCAGAGAATGGCATCTAGGATTGGAAGAAATTAAGAGTACTCCCTTGAATAGCATAGTGGATTTCATTAAAAATACAGGGCTGTTGAGGGAAGATAGCTAACCCAAATTAGGTGAGTTGGCCTTTGAGGCTGAGGTACAGCTCGCGCATGAGGAAACGCAAAGCAATAATAAATAATATCTTTTCTGGGATAGTAATAGATAGAGGGTTGTCTCAGTTCGAGCCGACTAAACTAACTAATTAATTAATTGCAAGTTATGAGGTTCAAATTTTGCGTAGGGGCTGTTACAAAAATTTAGCGGTATAAAAATGAAATTTTTCTACATTTGAAATAAATCATCAAAATTCAATGGATTGGTAAATGGAAAACGGTTTAAATCATGAGACTGGACTGTTGACGTTTATTTTATTACATTTACTTCTCTTCTTTTTCTTGTTTTAATTAGTACGAATTTAATGTAGGCTGTAGAGTTAATTACAGTTGCCCTTTTTATGCGTTCAAAACCGTTAAATGTCTTGTTCTCAGAGTTTGCCTGCGTTGTAGACAAAGCAAACGAACAATAATAACAACAAAAGGATGAAAACCGTATCGATGTTTTTGTATAAGGATGAATTAAATAAAGAAAAAACAGCAGTAGGAGAGTGGAAGAGCACATAAAAATGCAGCAATCAGCTAAAACGAATGCGAATTGCTGATTGTCTCGTGAAAAATTGATGGGCCTGTTAAACGTTCAATTTATAACATGGGTTGGTTTTCATTACCGTCTTACCTATACGAATCGTTTCATTTTGATTAGCTTGTCATTTAGATAGGTCGTCTAGAACGGCTGAATATATCACGATTTTATTTAATAATTGAACAACCATCAAAAACTGTACAGAAAGTGTATTGAACATATGTTGTAAACATTAAATAGAAAGCTTTCATCAATAATTCGGCTTTTTTAATGCAAAAGTTCTGTCTCGGTAAAAATTAACAAATCTAACGAAAATCACGACATACACAATCAATATAGACTTGGAAAAAAGAGAATCCATCCGAATCTCGTTTAATAACGCAACGTTGAAAAACAACGGCTAGACTTGGAAATGATTAGAATCATGGAATGCTTGAAGATGTCGTTTAGATAAAAACGTGCCTGGAAAAACAGCCAGTTGTAGACTGTCAGGATTTTAACATACATCAAAGCTTCAGACGGTTCTATCGTGTCAAATGTGATTTGCCTTTATCTGTTCGATAACTTTTGCATTCGTAAATTACAAAGGCTTTGTGCCAATTTCAATAAATTAATTTCAATCGAATCATTGATTTGATGAATATTCAATCATTTGATTGAACACAAATACCGTAAGTCGCAACATTGCCGTTAAGACAACCATTTTTGCCAAACCATAACAACAACAATAAGAAAGTTTTAAAATCTATTTAGCAAGTTAACTCAATATTCTGCATCCCTATTTCGATAAAGCAGTCAAATTGAATTCATTAAAGCGAATACAAAATATTAACTCTACCAACTATGCGACTAGAAGACATGAAATGAATAAGACGTTGAAATAATAGTCGTCCTTCATGTTGTCGGTACGGTTCGTTTCAGTAATTACGTGTACGATCCGATATGCCTTGAATTCGAAATGTTAGTCTCGTCGAAATTCTGTAACGAAACACCAAATTTACCGCACACAACAGAATCAAAAAGTTTTGTTACCCAATTGAGGCAACTTTCGAGTTTCATCCACAACCAATAGAAATGGAAATTTTTCTAACGAAATTGTTGCAAAAACTTGCATTTTGCCGTCTGAACACACAATTTTGCACAACATTGGCAATAGTCGGAGTTTATTACACTTCTAGTCGATTTCCACAATTTATTGTGATTGGTTCTGATCAACTTTGATCGCACGTAGCCAATTCTGGTAATTAAATGGGAGGCAATGGCGGTGACAACAACGCTAACAAAGAAATCAGGTAACGTATATTTACCCGAATTGGGTAAGGATTTTATGTTTAAATAGAAATTACATTGAGTACATTACGAATTTAATCTTCCAACGGTGATTGGAAAGTATTTTGAGATCGAAAACGCTTTCCTGTTCCATTTCCAGTTTTTCTCATGTATATGTCGCATTACTGTTCTATCGTTAAAAGCGGAACGAAAAGGAAATGATACAACTGCATTGAGCGGAAAAAAATCGAAAATAAAAATGGGACAGCGGTATAGACGTGTTTAAAATCTTGTAAAGTTGAGCGTTTTTCGTGGAGACTTGTACGCAATTTCGCAGGAATAGTGAGTGTTATCGGAATTATTGATTTCAGCCTTTTAATATCGCATTTAAAAGTTGTATAGTAGGTCAAAAGGACATTTTAGTAGTATTTGTTGAGTTATTGTGAGATTTGAGTTGTTGGTCCAGTGAAACTTTCCCTATATTAGTCGCAAGTAAACACCGGATCAACTTCTTGACTGATTTATGAATATTGAAAGTTTTAAGTTTCAATATTCGGTAAGTTTGCAGTGTATCTCGGATTCTAACTATCGAAATTAAATGAAATAAGAGATGGTTTTTCGGTGGGACTCCACATTATATGAACGGAAGTCGGAGATGATGCTATCAACGCCAGATTGCGATAAGATTGAACAACCGCTTGGGAACATGACGACAAAATATGTTTTCAATAATGCATCTGTTGGATCTTCTAGTCAGAAGTTTATTTGTCGGTTTTTGTTTTCTGTTCGTTGGTCTTGTTATCCGAAATTTTCTCCCCTCTTTGTTTGCTTCTATAAGACATTAAAAAACCATTAGGATAGATGAAGTGAAATAACAATACCGACGACCCTTCTTGCTCTTCAATCTTCGGCATTTTGAGACAATTGGGATAAATTAAATCGTCAAAAGTCGGGACATTAAGCGGGCATTTTACAGATTTTTCAGTATAAATAAGTCAATTGATATGAAAATGTCTAAGTGGAAAGTTTCTTGTAGACAGCTAACGAAATCTCATGAATATTCATTAATAATTCTCAAGTTTATTATTTCTACAATTTTAATAAAATAATGTTTCCATCTATTGTTGTGCTATACCAAAGATAGAAAGTTTGCGTTAGCTATAGGCCCAAGACCCTCCACGTCATTGTAATATTTACTTTGTAAATACAACACCTCAATAACACTCGCTTGGAACTGTCCTAACATACCACCCACATTTCAGTACATATTTAAACTTGGCCATCAACGAAAACTTCCAAAACTGACAGCCAGTTGTTGAACGTTTAATATGAAAGTTGAACGTTAAAATGTACAATAGAAATTCAAATTCTACAACTTTAAAATAAGAACACAACGATTTTATTCAACGGAAACCAACTTAACCAACCAAGTGCGCCTAGTTTTCGTAATTGATGATATTAAAAACTTTCAAATAATAGTCGTAGTGCAAGGATGGTGGTGGTTTTTGAACAATACGACCATGCCGGATTAGTATGAGGTAAGTTTTCAGAAGATTTTATGGTTTATTTGTTATAAACGACCAACAAGACGCTTCGAATAATAAACGAGCATTATTGCTATTAATTTTTTACAATCCGCTCTAATTTAGCCAATTTTATCACGATTCCTAGTTCTAATACTCCAATCTTCCAACAATACTGTAGATAAGATTACTAAAGTTTGTTTGCTCCATTAAATACGACATTGTCTTTTAGCAAAACGGCTTATCTCATTAGGAAAATGACCAAAAATCCTTAATTTGAGAATGTCGCGATTTTCACCAATCGAATGTCCACCTGGAACAACCAAGACTCTTTTCTCGCCTTCATCCTGGAAAAATTGAAAAATCTACTCTTGCGATCAATCTTGAGTAAATAATCGTCTACTATTATCAACTATTTACTATTTCTTCTTGATAACGTTGAATTGTTTGAACAATTTTCCCCAATTTAATTTCATGCAAAACAACAAAAGTAAAGTTTAAGTTAAATTAAACTAACAATGACATATTGCAGCAGTTTTTCACTAATTTCCAAATAAGCTACAAAGTTCCAATTAAACTTGAGATTAGACGAAACACCCGGTATACAATTAAAATAGACTAACTAAACTATTCAAACTTATCTTCTCAACTTTAACGAAGTACTGTTGTTACAATAATCATTTAACTGTAAGTGTTAATAAACTTTACGATAGTAACTGAACTAAAGAATGAACCACCACATCAGTTGTATCGTAAACGAATAACCCCCTTATAACAGAGCACCAACACCATTAGTTGGCCAACCCTTTACAATATTGGTATAGTGTTCGAATAGTGTATGCTGCAATTTCCTAGGGAAAGACAATTACAGCTGCAGAAATGGGCGTAGTTTCAATTAAGACTGCGATATATTGCGACATAACTGTCTGCCACTTTAGACATCGTTAGGTCGCTGTCTGCCGATAATTTTGCTCGAATTTTTCTTCTTGTCTTGTCGATTGTTACCGGAAATCGTTGAATTTAATAAAAATATTAATTGTGAATTTGTTGAATTTTGGTGGATGCGCCGGGTTATTCGTGTCGGTAAATCGATACGAAAACTGTTGAAAATTTGATTAAAATCACCGAAAAAGTGTTGGCGCTGGCTAATTAAAGCGAAAAAAATCACTTAACAATATTTATAAACATTAATTTATTCAATTATCGATCATTAAAGCTTATCTGTTATATTATTAACGACACAATCTCAAATTATTATAACGAAAAAAAGGATTAATTTACAGCCATTATTTTTATTGATATATTGAAGGTTTGCGTGTTAGTTTTTTTCGTTTGATTATTTTCTTGTAGCAAATTTTAAAGCGACTAAAGAATGAGTGATTTTAATTTTGTCACTCGCTTTATAAACGAATCAAAAAAAGTATACAAGTTCTTTACAAATTAAAGCGAATTTAAATTGAAATTTTCAAGTCGTCAAATCTTACTTGTAATAATAGAAATCGAACGAATGTTTGATGGAATAGTTTTAAATTTGCGATAAATATCTAATGAAAATCGTCCATTATTCCGTAAAACTGTAGAATTACGCATTGTAATCCTACAATTTATATTAAAACCGACTTATAAGTGAGTTTTACTGTAATAGATTGTTGTAGAATGGCGTGTCAGTTGTAACAACAGGCCGAAATTATGCGTTCGAAAAGGAGTTAATTGATCAACTATATTTTAAAATAATACGTTCCGACTACATTGTTATTGAATAATTTGAATATTGGAGTCGGCGGATCGATAAGACTTTAAAAACGAGATCAATATTGAGAAGGTCTGGAAACTGGAATGAAAGCGAAAAAAAAACGACGTAAAGCTATAATTTCGCCTGAAATACTGTTTTCCGAATATTCAATTTTGCTCGTATTGTACGGTAATACTAAGTTGAAAATCAGATTATTGTTGATTTGCATTTAAATTTCAAACAGTGCTACAATCTCAAATAAAATACACACAAAAAAAATCGTATTCAGTACAATTAATAGTCACGTTATCGGAAATATTTAGTCAAATATTAAAACAAATTATTCACCTTTGTCATTTTATGATACATAGATTGTGGGGGGTCAAACGTTAACGTTGAACAATTTCAATGCCCCTTGGGGAGTTTCTCTCTGTGGTTGTGTGTGTGTGGTCAAAATGGTGCTAATCTACAACGCGATACACGTGCGATAACATGTGAATATCAAATCACGTCAGTTGTAGTTTGTAGGGCGGCGTCGTTTTATGTTTGATATTGTTCGTGCTGAATCACCATAAACGGTTTGATTTTGCCACGAAATACGAAATAATCACTACCGATACTTGGATAGTGAGGGCGGTTACGTCCGGTCTAGTCGTCCGATGGCCACAAATTCGCCCCTTGAAATTCCATCAATTGCTAATACAGGGATGCTGGACTAGAACTAGAGAGTTGTTATTTGACGAGTGTTTTGGAAAATATTTCGACAATCTAAAGATCATTTTAGCAAAATTTCAACCCCATATCTCATTGGGAAGTTATTCAAGACTATT
Source organism: Hycleus phaleratus (assembly GCA_013841185.1). Taxonomy (NCBI): domain Eukaryota; kingdom Metazoa; phylum Arthropoda; class Insecta; order Coleoptera; family Meloidae; genus Hycleus; species Hycleus phaleratus. The sequence continues at coordinate 59,868 of JACDRP010000312.1, forward strand.
TTTTCTTTAATTTAAGGTCTATTTCTCGTTTTTGAAGCTAAACAGGTCAAATGAGTCAAGGATGCTCTTCACTTTTTCTTCATTGCATTTTAGAGTAAAGTAAAACGTTTCTAAAATGAAGAAAAGCAAGAAACAATGTTGAGGACATTATTCTCAGTCAACTCGTAGCGATGCACTTTTTCCAAGACCAAGACCAATACTCTAACTGCACTTGCAATACCAAGACTAAGATTTGAGATGCAAGAACCGAGAACAAGACTCATCACTTGAAATAGCAAGAGTAAGTTGCAGTGCAAGGTGTACTAAGAGAATAGCCCGTTAAAAGTTTAAGAAGCTCTACTTGAAAGAAGTGCCTAAAGCTCATGATATAGGCAGGGACTCAATTCTGTAAAGTCAAACGATTAGACTGCTTCTGCAAGTCGGAGAGCAATACTGTAAATATAAAGCCAAAATCAAGGCTATAAACGCAAGACCAAGATCAAGAACAATACTGGAGGTTCGAAACCAAGGGATCAGTACCAAGATCAATATTTTAACCGCACTTGCAATAACCTAGACCGAGACTTGATTTTCAAGAACAAGACCGAGACTAAGACTCATTACTTGTAAGAACAAGAGTAAGTTGCAATATATAGTGAATCAAGAGAACGGCATTTTAAAAATATAAGAAATTCTACCTGACTAAGAACATGATTTAGATAGGGACTCAATTCTGTAAAGTCAAACGATTAGACTGCTTCTGCAAGTCAGAGAACAATACTGTAAATATAAAGCCAAGATCAAGGCTATAAACGCAAGACCAAGATCAAGAAGAATACTGGAGGTTCGAAAGCAAGGCCGAGAGCAGGACCAAGATCAATATTTTAACCGCATTTGCAATAACCTAGACCAAGACTTGATTTGCAAGAACAAGAGTAAGTTGCAATACAGGGTGAACTAAAAGTTTAAAGTATAAGCAATTCTACTTAATAGTGCCTAAAAACATGATGTAGGAAAAGTCTCAATTCTGTAAGGTCAAACGATTAGACTCCTTCTGCAAGACAAAGAGCAATAGTGTAAATATAAAACCAAGACCAAGACTATAAACGCAAGACCAAGATGTGGTTCGAAAGCAAAACCGAGACCAGGACCAAGAGTAGAATGGTCATGGTTTGCTCATCACTAATAGCTCATTGAATATCGCGATATTGTCAAAAACAGTTTTTGATCAACTTTCAAATGTTTTTCCGTATTTTCAGTTGAATTTTCAATTTTTCTCGATGACATAACAGGAACAACGGTGTTTCTTTTGAAGGATTTGCAATATTAATTTGTTGGAAACGTAAAATTTCGGTTAAAATTTAAATGAGCAACTACCAGCTCTCGAACTGTGCCAATGTTCAGTTACTATTTCAACAAAAATCAAACTAGTAGGTCAGAATAAAATATCGCCAATTTGAACCGGAATCCTCTTCATCCAGCAGACAATACAAAATGAATACCTAACAAGGAAATCTTCAACCGGATCTTTTCAAACCAGAAATCCAATTTTCCAACCGCTATCTCACTTTGAAAACTATCTATCTTATTTTATATCTATATAATATAAAGGATGGTATTGTCTTTAAAGTCGCGCACATTAATTTCACGATCAGATCCGTCTTTAACTCGTACAAACAAACAACAATACTTTGGTGAGTTTTACGTTCAATAGTCTCGAGAGTTTCTAGAAATTGTTGGGGAAAGTTGGCGCGTGTTAATTCTTATTTAAAAGTAAATCACTGGAAGATTACGAAACTTAAATTGTGTTGGCCGGTTTTCTATAGCATCTGACAAAATGTTTGGTGGAGTAAGGGGATGTTATTGAACTGGACGGAAATTAGATATGCGACTCTATAGCTCTGACTATGCAAAACATTAAAACTATTCCATAATATCGTTCCTATGTAAATATCTTTTTAGAAAATTGACGTATGATTTTAGCTGTAGAAACTAGAAAATGTTTGCAAATTAAACAGACTATTCATCGACCAAACTTCCAAATAAAACAATCCTAAACGCAAATTTTCGATTAAAATAAAGTTGGAATTTCTGTAAAATAGACAAGAGATATCGAGTTCATCGAAGGTCGTGTGATTAATCTTAACATCGAAATTTCCGCCTGCAAAACGATTTGAAGACAATCAATATCAATCTATTGGGCAACTGGAAAGTTTGAAATCGACACTTTAAGGATCATCCCATGCTTGAGCATCTTTCCGTTATAATCTTTCATTTTGACAAAATTTTGCCGCGTCCCATTCGATTGAGTTGCTCATATTAGCGACTTTTAAACGTACACATGAACATTGATTGATCGTCCAACTGTTATTTCCCAGTTAATGTTAGAAAAGAGAGCTAACTTTCATGAGTTTAGAATGTAATTCAATTATTGCGGATGTAATTTGGAAATGTTGCTTTTAAGTTTATCAAACATTAAAGATTAAAATGTTGAATGACTTTTATATCTTGCAAGTCGACAATAATGGAGAATTGACCAAGTTTTCGTGTATTTTTTGCTTGTTGTTATTGTTATAATAACAATAATAATATTGGAGGGTTCTCGCAATTGATTCCAGCTTGTTGAAATTTCGCTATTGTGCTACAATTCAACTGTAACGCAATAGAGAATGATATTTTATGTGAATCTGTGTGACAAGTATTGTTAATATTTATGAACCATTCCATAATTATACTCGTTGAACTGGTTAATGTGATTTATATTAGATTGTAATTATCATATCATACCCCCAATATACAGTATTTTGGCCCAATATTATGCATTCACCAATCAATTCTATACATATTTATATTGATGATATATCGAAATTCGGTCTAATCGTTGATATTCGAATTGTAGTTATTAAAATTCATGTTTAACTAATGAAATCAATCGAGTAATCTACTTCGACATTGATTTGAATTGTGGGTGGACGAAGAACAGGCCTTTAACACGTCCAAAGTCTGATACATGGCCTCACACATACCCCAATCCGTGTTAGTAACTAAGTTCGAGACCACGTTGTACATTAGGGCCAGCAACGGCCTATTACTTAGGCCGGCACTCCATCTGTCACCCGTCATACAACAACAGATGCTACCACAGTTTCCGGCCTTTTAAATTAAATTGTTAAAATCGATTATTATTATTTGATCGTTACAGTTTCGATGTACGCGGAAAACCATTGTCTCAAGCTAGACATTGGTCAGCACCGGAAGTGTTCGGATCTAGGGCATACTTCCGTACAGTATCTGAACCAGCACAACTCGTCATCGACGACATCCGGCGTCACGACGAGGGCGTCTACCGGTGCAGAGTGGACTTCCGTAATGCACAGACCCGCAGTTTCCGCTATAATCTCACCGTTATCGGTAAGTAGATTGAATGATTAAAATGCACACAGGGCGGTGAATTTTTAATCTTATTATCGGCGCAATCCAAATATCTCATGGTTAATATTTCATTCGACTTTAGAGGTAATTCTGCACCTACATTAGCGTATAGTTTGAAGAAAATCGATTGGGTTTTTTTGAAAATTCGGGAAAACTGTGTTGTGCCCAAATTCGGTTTTAGAAGAACACACATTGCACCTACTAAAAGTTAATGAAAGCAGATGGAATTCGTGTGAATAGAAAGACGAAAGTTAATTCTACAGTTGGGGGATTGTGGTATTTTCGATTGTCATTTCCGTATGTCTGGAAATCGTATCCAAGTGACGCATTTTCCCCGAAATTATAAATCGAATAAATAGAAGCCGGCATTCTATTCTACACAATCGACCACTTTAAAAAGCGCACAAATGCGTTTGTAATTATTCTAAATTGTCTTTTATAAAACAACACAAAAAATTTAAGCTGTGGTTTTGTTTGCAATAAATTGAGCAGTTTTCAATGGTTCCTCAAAGGCAAATATTTAATAATTTCGCTCGTATAAACAGACTGATCATTTACGTGATCCATTTATATAAGCGGTGTAATCGTACTAGTTCAGTTAAATTCTCTAGCATTGTTCTACCTGTATGTTCCGGTATTTTGTTGACTAATAGTTGCTTATAAACCACCATTTGTGCTTGTCATGCAAGCAAATATAAGTAGATAGCATTCAATTAAGGGCCGAAATATCATACGCACACCAAATATCCATATACCGTATAATTTACTCGAATAATCCGATTTAGTAAACTAACATAACTTTACCGAAATGCCTCTATCATTAATATAGAGAAACTCTACAATGTTGTATGTAAACGTGTATCTGTCACACAAACTTAAACTAAACTAATTTAAATCCGCATGAAATCCAACAATATTCATATCAGATAAATCGATCTTTATCAATTATTATTAAATGGGAATAGTTGATTAAAGATGTTGTAGCGAATGATGGAGTATTTTCAAACATTTTGACAGATATGCTTAATTACAACTGTAGTCGGCCAGATGGTGCCCAAGAGTCGACAGTCTGACCCAACCGACCGCAACAAGAATCCCCATCTTCAAGAAAGGCTAACAGAGTTAATGGGTCAGTTGATTAATGATCCGAAATGTAGACAATAACGTAAACTTTGTTGAAATCCACCTTATACTTCAATTCTTCTAGAGATTTTAATTGAAATTGCGCTATACTTGAACCGAAATACATCCCAACTATATGTTAGTTTTATTTTTATTTTCAACAAGGAAATTTCTTTAACTAGTATAATGAGAATATCTATCTGCTTGAGGGATTACAAGGAAATCAATAAGGACTTCATTATATGATCCTCAGGCTTCAGCTTTAACGGATTTGTGGTCTTGGTTGGTTTACTCATACCCCTTTACAGTTTCTTCCTCTTCAAATAATCCGCGTATCGGATCCAATTTTCTGACAGATAAGTTCACTCCATTTATAACCTATTCAAAGGAACCTTTTTTGAGACAAGAAAAAATAAAATAAAATAAAAGAATTGAGAAACGAAGCTCTAAAATCCTCCATGTTGGCCATTATAAGCCTTCAATTGTTCTCGTTATAAAATCATTGTTATCATCAATCAATCAATCCATCAAAACGGTTGTTTTAAACAATGTAGGAAACCGATGCCAATCAGTATCGAAGAATTGTAACAAATATCGCGAAATAGATTTGATAAATTCGCGCCATAAAAACCATCCGACATTATACAATAAAAGACAAATATTTAAATGGCTTTAACATATTTTAAAATTCTTGACTAAAATATGGTGGAAATTTATAATACAGTTTTGAGCAAATTCAACAATAAAGATAAACGATTTTCGTGATAAATCAAAGACTAGAAAAAATTCTATGTAGAAATGGATCGATAGAATGGGAAAGTTCAAATGCACCTTTGCGTGCAGTTCATTGTTGCAGCATTTCTTGATTTGATGATTTATTGAATCGTGTTGGAAAACGTGATAGTGTTTCAGAAATTATAAATTTGGACTTTTCTAGATTTCTTATCGTTATTGTTTTAATTATCGTTATTGTAGCTAGAGATGGGCTTTTTCAACAGCAATATTACTATCGTAATTGGTGTAATAGGCAACCAACTATTAAACGGTAATGCACACTAATTGTTGGTTGTCTATATTAAAGCAATTGCGATCGCGAAATAGCAGTAGCACTGTTACTGATAAATCGAACTAATTGGAGCTTTGTAACGAGAATCGGGCACTTACTCAAGACAAACGTAAGCTCTTCAAATTTTGACGAATTGGTATTCCAAAATTTTGAATTCTACCTGCTAATTGGATTTTAACTGTCCGAAATTATAGATTCAACCTACTTAACATTGAAAATGTCTTAAATTGAACACTTTGAGATGCGATTTGGTTGTATTTTGTTATTTTTAACTAAATTTTGACCCATTTCGAGCCAGTTTTTAGCAAATTTGGTTAAGGAATCTCCATTGAAGAAGATTTACTCGATTTAGTTAATTTTTTAAATAAATTACAGTTTCTGCTTCCTTCTCTCAAATTAGAGCGCGATTTCTGGTTATGGTACTGCTTAACTTGATTTTTCCGCCGTTTCTCTTATACTCTCCGACTTTGATGGATAAAATCGAATTTCTCTTACCGCATTCTCTCGTTTCCTAGTACGATTTACAGTTCTCTTATGGATAATTTTGTTGCGGAAATGGAGCTATTTTAGAAAATCTGTTCTCTCGTTATTCTTTTTACAATGTAAGTATGTGTTGTAATAATTTGGCGGTAGACATCCAGTAACAAATAACTTGATAATAATGTTTACGATATACATAATACGGCACATTTAGCGGTATAATAGCAGCTGACGCCTGAAATAATATTACCCAGATTCCGGTTGTTGTACGCCCAGCTTTCTGCCGCATAAATTATTCACGACGAAATCGTCGAGTTTATTCGAACTTTCTATACTGGAAATTTCTTCTTAATGTTAACGAAAGGTGTGTACAACCGATCAAAATTCCGGTGGTATTGTTCAATAAATTTGCCAATGATGTTAGGTTATATATGTGTACGAAAATTGATTTTCACACAACTTTTTGTTCGTGTTGCTATAATTATCGTGCCTAGAGAATAGAGTTTTTTGTGGTGATTAGTATCATATTAATAGCTAGTTTAATAGCACATAAGCCCCTTCACGATCAAGACGTGTTGGAAGTTTCTTTAGGGTGAGTTTATCACATAATATGATAAAATCGTATTGTTGATTATAACACGTTTACTGCTAATTTAACGACGATTTTAATTAGTTTTAATTGAAATGTGTTGTTTTACATCAACGAAACTGGAATTGGACTTCTTACAATAGCAGAATTTGCATTGATCACTTCTTTGTCTTCTTTATATATTGTGATAAGACGTGTAATACAACCAATTTTGATTCGATAATATTGAAATAATCGTATTATAAATGCATTTATCTAACAAACTAGTTTCATAGTTCTTTACTAGGACGGAAATATCAATAAATGAAAATAGAATAATGCGATTGAATTTGCTTTTGAAGAGACTTCCGATTGAGGACGACAACGATAAAAAACAACAACAAATCGGAATCACATCGCTTCAATAAAAGTGATTTCTCTTCATTGGAAATTTGTCGTTAGGAGCCGTGTGATTCGTTAGTTCATTACAAAGTTTTCCACGACAATTCTAGATTTCTTCGTCTAGATAAAGATATTTGCCAACAATTGTGCATTCTTGAGCAAGTTAAACGTAATTCCAAAGAGAACCTCTAATTATGTTCAAATTTGCATTCATAAGACACCGCAAAGCTCATTCTTCATATTCACTCAACAAAACATATGAACTCGTTTATCCTTATAAACGTACGAACATAGAACAGAATGGGAATAGAGTTGGACTGCGGTTGTATACTACAACAACTAGAATTGTGAAACCTTCAGTAATTCCTTTAGGAGCACATTTCATGAAGAAAATACTCTCTAGACCATTTAAACGATGTAAATCACCTCCTTATTTTTACTCTAATACTCTACGGACTTGCGGTATTCTTTTTTAATGTGTCCCCAACATTCCTAAATCTCACTACCGTGAAACTCCATTTTAACTATTCTATATAATTTAATAAAACCAATAATCTTGTAAACATAAATTTTCATTTTAAATCGAGTTTTTTTGTCATCGATTCAATCTAAATTATATTACACAGATTGATGTGATTGAAATAAATTTAATAAAGTAACATCAATGGCTGGCTCATCTTGCTCTAGGTTCCAACATAATTGAAAATCTGTCTTCAGACCTCATTAAATACGAGTAAAGTTGCTATCATGTTGTACCAATCTAGGGATTTCCTTTAATAGAATTTCACGGTATTTTCGTAGATGATTTTCAATGAATTGTTGAGTACCCACTGTTGAAGCGCCCCTGTTGGTACTATTGGAAAGGACACAATTTTTTGGACTTCCGACAAAATGGCACATGAGCAAAAAACCAGCCAACTATCTGCGAAATTGTCATAAATTTCTAAATTTGAAATTTTAAGACCAATGCAATATATCTTCAAATGCCTCGCGAAAAAGACACAATATAGAAGAAACTCGTTTAATTCATATTTTTTGGTAGAAAAGTTGCAAATTTTTTACAGCGTTCCAAATTTTGACAAGAGTTTTTTGCCTTCCAATTTACGAAGTTTCTGAGCAAAAATCTTGCAAATTTAGATCGAATCATGAATTAAAAATGTCGAATTAAGTGTTGGAATAATTTCCACCCGATTTCCAGGTGATTCGGCGCCAAATCAAAATTTGCTCACTCCTTCCATCATCAATAAACAAACAAAAAGCCGGTGATCTGTCCGTTCTAACGTTAATTTGGAAAGTTCGATAAAAAATCCCGGGGGGCAAGAAAGTAATCGTTTCTTCAGCCTAATTCCCAGTTTCCACGTATTGATTTTTCATTGTCTACTAATTAGGTTGTACTGTAGTCAATCGGGAAATTGATTAACAACAGCACACGAATCACATCAAACGAGGTTGTAAAAAATAACAATTAGAAACGAAACAGCAGTGATTAATGTTTGAATAATTGAACGTCTTGTTCGTTTTTATGTATGGACATGTTTTATAAAATATCAGCCGGGTGAGATTAAATAATGGCAAAAAATTCTTTTCATGTTCAGCCTTCTTTTACAAGCCAACTTTCCTCACTCTTTAATTTAATTAATATTTTAAAGCGATCATTTATCTTCGTAATTGATGATTCCTAAATTAATGTTTAATTACTCGAAACATTTTACCTAATGATTACAAAAAATATATACATATACACATATAAATTCGTTGGGTTTTATTGTAAAAATCGCTGGGGATTTGTTAGCGATTAATTTCTTCAAACTTGTAATTTTGGAGTAATTGGAAACACTCTAATAATTTAATTGACCTTACCAATAATCGTTCAAATTTCAACTAAACTACTGAACGTTATCGCTATCTTTATACCACATTTTTGCACCGATAAAGCGTAAGAGTATCTTCTAGGCGCATGCTCCCTTTACACTTCTCTTGAAAAATCGCAACTTAGCCCATCACTAGTTGTAATGAGTAGTTTGAAATTGTAAAAGAAGATTGCTGGTGAGTTAAATTGTTTAAGAGCCTCACTCGAGAGGCAGTTATCATTTTCCCCGTTCTTTGTAAATTTACAATCTTCGTTCGATAGACGTATG